>SZWC01002781.1:132005-168790 GCA_023375785.1 Penium margaritaceum | reverse complement strand
GGGGGGGATTGGATAGGAGGAGGGCGGCAGAGGAGGTAGGTGGATGTAGGAGGGCAGAGGAGGAGGGACGAGGGTAGTGAAGGTTGAAGGAGGACAAGGGGGAAGAGTGCAAAGGAGGAGGGAGAAGGGTTGGAGTGGTGAGGAGGGGGGAGGAGCGGAAAGAGAGTGGTGGAGAGTGAAGGAGGGTAGAGGAGGGAGGAGGAGGAGGGATGAGGGCAGAGGAGGTTGGAGGAGGGAAGATGAGGGGGTTGAGTGTGGATGAGGAGGGATGAGGAGAGAGGATATGCATATGCATATGCATATGCATGTGCATATGCATAGGTATATGCATACACATGTGAATTTGCGTATGCATACAAATATGCACGTGCAAATGCATTTCAATTAGAGTATCATATGCAGATGTTGCTCTCTTCTCCTCTCCATTTATTTTCAATTTCACATTCTTATGCGTATGCTTAAGAAGATTCCTATGCATATGCATCAGAATGTGCAACTGCAGTTCTCCCATCCCTTCACTCTCCCTTCTCCCCTCCCACCCAGAATTTTCCCATTGCATATGCATGTGCAAGTGCATAATCAGTTGAATATGCGTACACATGCAACTCGAATTGGATATGTGTATGCATGTGGACATGCATATGCATATGCAACTATAAACTAATATGCTTAACCATATGTAGGTGCATATGCAGATGCATACACGTTTTTGTATGCTTATGCATATGTAAACACAGTTGTATATGCACATGCAAATGGATGTTGAAGCACATGCATATGCCAATACATATTTATATGCTTATGAATATGCATAAGTAAGCATATGTATATGCCATGGTGTATGGATGTGCATGTGCATATGCATATGCTGTTTTCTTGTACATGCATCTAAATACATACATGTTTATCCTTATGCATATACATATTCATATGCATATGGAAAATGAATGTGTATGTCTTCATTTTCGCCTATGTAATGGATTGCTTTTTGTTTTCCATGCAGGTGGCATACAACCGTGATTGATGGAGGAAATGACCATGCAATAGTTCATGCCATAAACACTACATTAGATAAGGTGTTTGGCGGCAAGAAAAGTGATGGTAGCAACAAGGATTTTTAAGAAATTGAAGAGGGAGGGACAGGTGACCTTGACAATGATGGTGTTGGAGGTAGCAAAATTGGGACATTGTTGCATGATTATGGAAAAATTCCATGATGAAGTGCAATTGTTGAAGCCGATGATGGTGAGGGGAATGGGCTTTTTAAAAAGGATTGAACAAAGGTCTTTCAAGAGGTACCTAATGTGCTCCCTGCGTCAATAGGCAAATCACGCATGGTTTTTGTGTGCCCAATTGTCACTTCTACTTCCCGCACACATGTACCCATGTCATTAAGGTGTCGTAAATAGGATATGTTGTGGATGATGCCAACAGTCCATGTACAACATGGTACTCCATAACGTTGCAATAGATCATTGTGCATCGTTGCCCTTGCTAACACCTACACAACAAAGGATGAGGTGTCAAATGCATTATTGGACATGGCTGCCAAGAATGCATATGGTCCACTAGATTAGGAAGGTCTGTGATTTTTATGGAAGAATTGTTTTCATTCCTTGACCCCCCCACTCAACTCCTCCCAACCATCCCTTCCTCCTTTCCGTTCCATATTCAAATTCCCCTTATTCTCCCTTCCCTCCCGTGACAGGTCCATCAAGATAGTTCTCTCTCAAAATGTCACAATGCAGACACAAAACGTGTCCCTTGCACATGAGAGTAATTCAAATTTCAAAGACAAAGTTGTGGAAGGTCTTGGAGCTCATCCAAGAGCACACGTATGCGAGAATAACAAGGGGACATCCGACATGTCACACGCCGTACGTGGTGTCACCTATTTCCAGGACAATGTGTACAAGCATTGATTTTTCTAATCACAACTCTATGACAAGTTCCTACAACATGAGTGAGTTGGGGTGGAAAGATTCATTATGATATATTGCAATGTGCATGCAGACTGTTGTAAAGGTTTTTGCTTGGCAATCCAGAAAAATCATGGGGGCCTTTCCAACCCTTCATAAGATGACGCACATGCATGCTTTTTATCACCCCTTCCACCCTCCATCCCTTTCCGATCTTTCCTACCCCTACCACCATACCGTATGTGTGACAATGCATGTTTGTGCATGAAATTGCATGAATGGTCATGAGTAGGAGTTTGTGTGCATGAATGGGTGCTAGCCAATTATCCAGTATGCATATGAAACAACACATGCGCCTGCATATGCATATGCATATGCATATGCATATGCATATGCGACTGCATGTGCAGTGGCATATGCATACGCGAATGCATATGCATGCGCATATGCATGTGCACTTGCATATGCACATGCATAGGAATTTGAGCTTGCATATGTACATGCAAATGCAACTGCACTTGCATATGTGTATCCATATTCATATGCAGATGCATATGCATGTACATACATGCTTTTGTAAAAAGAAAATGCATATGCAATTGTAGCTATTGTTGCATATGCATATGTAAATGGACGTATAGTCACATATGCATCCGCGTATGCTCATGCATATTCATATGCATATGCATATGCATATGTGACTACGTATGCATTTGAATGTGCATATGCAAATGTATATGCAACTACATATGCATCAAGCATGTGCAATTGGATAAAACTAAGCATCTGCATGTGCATATGCAATTTCATAAGCATATACATGTGCATATGCATGACCATATGCTCATGCATATGCCTAAGCATATGTGTATGCACTCACATATGAAGTTGCATATGTATATACACATGCATATAAGTAAGATTTCTCATGTGCATATGATATTGCATGTGCATAAGAAAATGCTCGTGCAAATGAATAGGTATATGTGTATGTTATCACATATGCAGTCTCGTACTCATATAAACATGCATATGCATATGCACATGCACATGGTCACAAATTCATATGCATGTGCACATGCATGTGCATATGCATATGGATCTGCAAGTGTACATGCATATGCATATGCATTTGTATTTACATTCATGTGCATGTTCACTCGCCCTCCTCTTGTCTTTATGTGTGTGTTTTGTCAACATGAGGATCATTTGCCAAGACATTGAAACACAAGGCGGTGCCAAGATTGTATATGGGTGATTTCATTGTGCTTCCATCTTTCCTAGTGTAACACAATGAGTGTTAGGTTGTGGCCGCTTGGTTTTCTCCAATAGGTGGTATGTTCATGGTAGGAGGAGAGAGAGGTGTACTGTTTATGGCAACCATGTTAGATGATAAAAACCCCATACTGCCGCCCATGATGGCATCTTTACCTTGGGAGGATACCAACAACTACACATGGTGTGAAAAAAACTCAAGAAGAGTGCTGTGAGATACTTGCTATTATGCCGGTCGGATGTGAGGTGGTTCACAATTGAAAACGGGGCTTGTTGCTTTTTACAAGAGTGGGGTCATGTGGGTAGTTTTGAGAAGTGGAAAGTATACTTTGTTGTTGGAAGTGCTAAAACTTGGCGATGTATATAAAAATGGAAAGTGCAAGAGAAAAGGGGCTCAGTTGATTCGTTTGGTTATCTCGCAGTTTGCGTGACGCAAATCCGCGTTCTGATTTGTTCATTTGAGAAGCTTCCCATCGGTTCGACGGGGGCTTAGGAACAAATTATTGGTTCGCGATGTTTTTCAAAGTTTCTCAAAAGAACCTTGCACATAGTTTTGAAACGTCGAGGAATGTTGAGTATATATTCCGGTGAGTTCCGGGAGTGACATAAGAAGAATTCGTTAAAGCGCGAGGATTCTGGGATATTCCGGAGAATTCCCTCTAAGCGCAAAAGAAGTGCTCGTAACTAAGTCGCAATGTAGGTTGGGAGTGGCAGAGCACTTTTTAGGCTGCTTTTGGGTTTGGGTCCTGTGTATGCCATCGGCATGATACTTCCCCCCCTTCTAGCCACGACGTCTCGGGACGTTATCACCGTGTGGCCGTAGTCGGGCTCGGTAGCCGTCAATGAGAGGATCCACGTCCAAGAGCTGTTTGCATAGAACCAAGCTATTGTGTCCTGCATCATAGCTCTTACAATTGATCATGTATTGATCTTTGCCTCCTCGTTGTTGGTAATCAAGGATTTCCTCATCTTCGTACTCGTGGTTGCCATCCGCGATCACGGGTGGTAGTGCAGGTGCCACGCGTCCTTGAAAATCTGCTGCTCGTTCGATGTAGTGTTGAAGTTTGCTGATGTGGAATACCAAGTGAATTTGCATGTTTTTGGGTAGTCGGAGTTTTGCTACGACTGGAGTGCGCATCTTTACGATGCTGAAAGGCCCTAACCATCGTGATTTGAGCTTTGGATTGTTTGATCCACGGAGTTTGACAGTTGCAGAGTTGAGCAAAAATTGTCACCGGTATTGAACTCCTTGGGTTGTCAATGTTTATCGGCTTGCCGCTTCATAGCGTCTTGTGTCTTTGCAAGAGCTTGACGATTTTATCCCCGATTGTGGAAAATCTACGCCGATGCATGTCGACGGCGGGGATGTTTCTCTCGGTCTGCAAGCCAATCGGGGTGGTTGGTTTTTCTCCGTAAACCACCTCAAATGGTGTTTTTTCCTGTTGCAATAGATCTTGCCAAATTTTATGCAAACTCGGCGAGTTCGCATACAATTCGACGGGCAACTTGACCGCCCAGTCAGTGCCGTGAGGTTCACAGAGTTCAAAGAGGTTGCTTGAGCGTTTGGCTGGTTTTCTCGGTTTGTCCACGAGTTAACGGATGGAACGCCGTTGAAAGTTGAATTTGACTCCCATACTACAACATCAAATCTTGCCAAAACTGGCTGGTGAACCGCGCATCTCAATCGCTCGTGATTGATCGCGGAACCCCATGTAGTCAGACGATTTTTTCAATGAACAGTCGTGTTGTTCCTTTGGCGGCTACATCCATTGTGGTCAGAATGAAGTGCGCCTTTGAGAACCTGTCGACAACAACAAGTATAGCGTCAAACCCTTCTGGTGTGACAGGCAAACCGATCACGACATTCATGGAGATGTCGGTCCACAGTTTGTTTGGTATTGGTAGTGGGTGTAGTTTTCGGAGGGGTTTGGTGCATCGACTTTTGTGTCACTGACAAAGGTCGCAGCTTTTGCGGAAGTTCGTAGTGTCAACCCCCATGTTATCCCACCAATAGTGCTTTACAAGCTTCTTCAGAGTCTTGTCGGTTCCGAAGTAACCTCCTCGACCAATGTCGTGGCATTCCTCAAGAAGCATGCATTGCAGCTCCTTAATTTCAGGGACAACGACTTCATTTTTATGCTTTCTGCACCNTCGACTTTTGTGTCACTGACAAAGGTCGCAGCTTTTGCGGAAGTTCGTAGTGTCAACCCCCATGTTATCCCACCAATAGTGCTTTACAAGCTTCTTCAGAGTCTTGTCGGTTCCGAAGTAACCTCCTCGACCAATGTCGTGGCATTCCTCAAGAAGCATGCATTGCAGCTCCTTAATTTCAGGGACAACGACTTCATTTTTATGCTTTCTGCACCAATAGGAGCCTGCAAAGTGGAATTTTGTCATGTCGTAGGCTCCGTGGTCTCTGTAGCCACGTGAAAATAAGTTCGCCACGTTTGGGTTCTCTTGGATCTTCAGTGCGTTGACCTCCGCAAAATCGGGCCGGTGGCTCAGCGCGTCTGCTGGATTTGTCTTCCCCGGCCGATACTTGATTTTGTAGTCAAATTTGGACGCAAGGAACTCCATCCATCAAGTTTGTCTTTGGCTGAGGTTCGGCTGCGTTTTTAAGTACTTGAGGGCATGGTGGTCTGTTTGAACCGCACACTTGCGGCACTCAAAAAACATTGCCAGGTTTTAAAGTCATGGATAACTGCGAGCATTTCTTTCCCGTAATCGGCATAGTTGAGCTTTGCCCCGTGAAGCTTTAGCGACATGTATGCGACGGATTGTTCTCCTCCGCCGTTGTCATGTAAGAGGACCACTCCAATTGCATGATCGGAGGCATCCGTGGCCATGATGTAATCGGCCGTCGGATCTGCCAATAGAAGGGTTGGCGCTGAGGTCAAAGCTTTCTGTGAAGATGTAAAAGCTTCTTGTTCAGTGTCTCCCCAATTCCACTCGCAATTTTTGCGGGTGAGGTCAGAAAGTGGTGCTGAAATTTGGGCGTAATCCTTCACAAAGCTCCAACAATAGTTGCAGAATCCGAGAAAAACTTGTACATCATGTACACTTGTTGGAGTTGGATTTTGTGCCACTGCGGATATCTTTTTTGGGTCCATGGATGACCGTCCATCACCGATGATGTGACCGAGAAACTTGATCGAGCGTTGACCGAAATCACATTTCAAGAGTTTCCCGTAGAACTTCTCCCGCTGGAGGACCTCAAGCACCTGTCGAACTTGTCATCGATGTTCCTCTGTAATTTGACTGTACACAACGATTTTGTCAAGGTATATCACGACAAAATCGTCGAGGTATGGGCAAAAGATATGGTTCATCGCTGCCATGAACGTTTCAGGAGCATTTCTCAGTCCAAATGGCATAACTCTGAATGCAAAGTGCCCGTAACGTGTTCGAAAGGCAATTTTTGCAACATCATTGTCGGTGATGCAAATTTGGTGGTAGTCGCTCCGTAGATCGATTTGCTGAAAATTCTTGCTCCACGTAGTCGGTCAAAAAGCTCGTCCGCTCGAGGTAGGGGGTAGCAGTTCTTGATCGTGATATCTTTCAACGCGTGGTAATCCACGCACATCTGCATTTTGCCAGTTTTCTTTTTTACAAACAATATTTGTCCGGCGTACGAGGAAATGGGTGGTCGGATGAACCCCTCAGTAAGCATTTTGTCCAACTGTTGCTTAAGCTGCGTGAGTTCGTGATCACTCATCTGGTAATTCACCTTGATGGTTGGTCTACTGCCGGGTTTGAGCTCAATTTGGTGGTCGTTGTCGCGTTTGGGAGGGATTTCGCTTGGTAGTTCATCGGGGAACGCCCCTTCAAATTCTTTCAAAAGCAGAGCGAACTCCTCAGGTACTTTTGCAAACTTTGATGCCGACGAGGCTGATGAGGCTGATGCGTCTGTTGCATCGACTGATTTGTTCCATGTGCTGTTCAGATCAATGTGGACCAACCACGCCGAGGGCCCCTCCTCAGTTATCAATTTGCCATGTCGAGCGAAATTGGTGTAGTTGGTGGCCATTGCTCACGTGCGGTTACTTCTGCTGCGGTTATGTCATTGTTCGCACATCGGCCTGATTTTGGTTGCGACACGAGCAACAAAAAATTCTGCTGCCCATTACATTTGATTTAGACAGCGCCGCTGCTCCGGTCAACTTGCGGATTTTGGTGGTACAGGAAATCTCGCCCAAGGATCACCTTGTAGTCGCTCATTGGGCAGGATCTCCAAATAGTTCCGTCCTGCAGATCCCAATCTGTAGTTGTAATGGGTACTTCAATAGGCAGATGCGAAGTCACCCATCAACGGTTTTCCCTTCAAAGCTTCCAAGTTCGTGCATCAACCCCAGATTTTTCACCAGTTGATCAGATACAAAACTGTGAGATGCACCTCCATCAAGTAAATCTGGCAAAGTTTTTCAACCTTTGTAGCCCCTCGGTTGTACCCTCAGTAGTATGGCAGGCTGGTCTTCCTCGTATCCCTTGTCAAGTTTTTGGGTCTCAGGAACCCCCGTATCAGGCCATTGTAGCCATTTGTGTGGGTGATCGTTTGGCGCAGGTTTTTTGGCGGGGTACCTTCGGCCATCGCCGGTGTCTTTGCCGATTGCCGTTGCTGTCGTTGGGTGCGCTCACTCCGTGTGTCAACTTTGTCGTGAGCTCTGCAAACTTCTTGGCAGTGGAGATGCGCTTGAAGGTACGTGCGAGTTTTGTGTTCATGTGAAAAACAGTCTTGTGCCCTGCCCAGGCCGATGTGCTCTGATACCAAGTGTTGCGCCGTTCGGAAGTGAGGTGGTTCACAGTTGAAAACAGGGCTTTTTACATTTTATGAGAGTGGGGTCATGTGGGTAGTTTTGTGAAGCGGAAAGTATACTTCGTTGTTGTAAGTGCTGAAACTCAGCAATGTATATACAAATGGTGAGTGCAAGAGAAAAGGAGCTTAGACGAGCCATTCGATTATGTCACGGTTTGCGTGACACAAATCTGTGTTATGATTTTTTTGTTTGAGAAGCTCCTCGTCAGTTCGAGGGGGGCTTCGAGCACGAATTCTTGGTTTGCAAGGCTTGTCAAAGTTGCTCAAATGAACCTTGCACGTAGTCTCATAACGTCAAGGAGCGTCCAGAATATGTTCCGGTGAGTCCCGGGAGTGACCTAAAAAGTCGTTAACGCGCGAGGCAACCGACGTATTCCGAAGCATTCCCTCTGAGCGCGAAAAAAGTGGCATTGACGAAGTCGCAATGTATTTTGGGAGCGGTGAAGCATGTTTTAGGCTGCTTTTGGGTTTGGGTCCTGTGTATGCCATCGGCATGACCGTAACACGACGGGTAACCGGGGTGCGAGCCTTTGTGGGTGAGTGAGCCCTTGGGACTCGATTGCTCATGGCAATTACGTAGCTTGGTCGTCGACATTAACTTTGCCGTGAAGTCAAGTCTCTCAAAAATGAATCCCCTCACAAGTATGCCCCGACCAAGGTCGGGGCACGGAGTCCATTCTCGTCATAGGGCAACCCAAGAGGGAGGATGGAGGATATCATTTTATCCGTCCGTTTTGTCGGCGGGTTGATGCGGCTCGACTAGATACACTTATATTGTCAAGTCAACCCGTTAAACTATGTTATGTTGTCCACGTGGAAACCCTAAGTTTCTGGCGTTATTAGGGATGGGGAGGTGGTGGCAAAATATCTTCGTGCGTGCAAGGGTATTTTGCCACCACTCGGTGCCCCTCGTCCGATGGCGTGGCCAACACATTTACAAAAATTGTGTTCGCCACGCCACCGGGTGGGGGTGGCACTCAGCGGGGTGGTCTCATCAGAACGCCCACTGGTGGACCCCTCACGAGCCCCCTCGTCATGGAGTGGAGCCTCGTGAGGGACCCCTTGATGGGTAGAGACCCCTCGCGATGTCGCATTGGGTCATGCCCAATGCGACAGCGCGGGCCCCGCGTAGCCCATCGTGAATACTCGCGATGGTCTCGAGTTTCGTTGCTAGAGGTTACGAGACCTCTAGTGATGGCCGGATAGTGTGAGGCACTATCCGGTCGCCCTCTCGCGAGGAGGAAGCTTCTCCAAAGCTTCCTTTTCGCGAGGCTGGTCGGCGAGGAGTCTTCCTCGCCGTCCAAAATACCGAACGGGGAATATCCCCAATTTCTGGGACGCGACAGGCCTTGTAGGAATAAGGCCGCCGGTCTAGGCATTGTAACAAAGTGGCATAGATTCTGCCAGGTTTGTTACATTCCTCCCCGTCTACTTTGGACCGTCTGGTTCAAGAGGGTCTAGATTGGTTGTTGGTGGAATGAGACATGCTTTTTTTTTCTACAAAACAATAATTTGGTGCATCCATGGGATCATGCGCCATTGCACAGGTAGAGAAAACTCAAAAGATTGAGATTGATATTCTTCACGAGCACAAGATTGTACATGGATCAGCCAAGTTCACATAAAAAGTTTTTACGGCTAACGCTTCCTCCCTCTCTTGCGAGGAGCGTCCTCACGACCATCAGCCTGGGCGTCCCCATGTGTCCGAGATCACCGCCCAGGCAGGCTCACGGTACTCTGACAGGTGAAGGTCTCCTGCGTGGGCCTTGTGTCAGGGTGGTACCCTCCGGGGCATGAGTGCAAAAGCGAGTAGCCTGGTCTTGCCAATAGTCCTTGATCAGAGCAGCCAGGACACGAATCTCAGGCTCCCAACTGTTGTGTTCAGGTCCACAACCGGCCCAACTCACGAGGTATTCCTTCACAACAGGTTTACCACATATACGTTCGTGGTATTGGAGGAGCCCATGTACCTTGTACTGACCTTCACTTGCGAGCATTACAGGGGGAGGCTGAACCGTTCCTGATGTTACATAAGGTGCGAGAAGACAGACAAGAAACACGTCATGGATCTTCATGACCTTTGGAAGAGCAAGGCGATAAGCAACCTCACGAATCTTGTGAGTGACCTTGAATGGTCCGACTCACTTAGGGAGGATCTTCCTTGCTCCAGTCTTCTTGAGACGCATGTTCTTTGTGATCAGAAGCACCTGGTCACCGACAAGAAATGTGATGTCACGGCGACCAGCATCGGCATAGGCCTTTTGGCGCTGCTTCAATGCACGGAGGTATTCACGTGCTTCTCGACAAAGAGTGTCCATGCGATCGGCAAAGGCCTGAACGGAAGGTACCTGATTCTCACCGCCCTCGCGCCTCACCAAGGAGACAGGTACCATAGGATGCCGGCCGTAGCTCAGAAAGAACGGTGCCAAATTTGTGGATTCATGAATCCAGTTGTTGTATTGAGAAACTCATCCCAATCATCCATCAAAGGATCCACGTACACCCGGAGCATCTGCTCCAGAGTTTGGTTCATCCGTTCAGTCTGTCCATCCGTTTGTGGAGGAAAAGCAGTGGACATCTTTTGGCAGGTGCCAAATATCTCACCAAGGGCTTGAGAGAAGTTACTTGCAAATTGCACGTCTCGATCAGAGATGATGCGTAGCAACAACCCATGCTGTCGAACAACAGTGTCCCAAGAGATGCGTGCTGTTTCCTCGGCAGTGGAATGCGTGGTTGTGGGCATGAAATGCGCCATCTTGGTCAAAGATTTGACCACCACCAGGATAGCATCATGGCCATGAAGTGTCTCGGGTAAGCCAGTGATGAAATCCATGCTCACTTCTTCCCATGAGGAGTTAGGCACTGGGAAGGGCTTCAGCAATCCTGCTGGTGCCTTGTTGCTCGACTTGTTCCAGATGCACAAGTCACACGCTTGGATGTATTTGCGTATGTTGCACGACCATCCAGGCCACCAATAATGCTCTAAGAGAGCCTTTCCGGTTATTGCTGCACCAAGGTGGCCAGCTGCTGCTGGGTTATGGAACTCAAAAAGGATCTCACCCCGCAGCTTTCCAAAGTTGGGCACAACCACCAAGGTGCCCTTCCAGTAGAGACAAGAGGCTTCTACCAAGCCGTATTGGTCAATGTTTCCTTGGTCAAACCATGGGTCGTCAAAGTATCGCATGTGGATACGTTGCAAGAATGGCGTGAGATGCGCCGTCGGTTTTGGTGGTTGGTGTAGGGGGTTATCAGGCTTGGGCACATCCTACTCCCATATGTCTTTTGTACGAAGGGATCACGGTTGATTTGTGGTGAGAACCGCGTTGACTGGAGTGCGACTCAATGGGTCTGCCATATTTGAACAACCGGGTCGGTATTCCCACTGGAAGTGGAATCTGCTCAACTGCTCGCTCCAACAAGCTTGTCGCCGAGAAAGATTAGGTTGTGACTGAAAGAATACTTGAGGATTGTGGTTTGTAACCACAGTGAATCCACCCTTGGCACCTTCAAGGTAACAGCGCCAAACCTTCAAGAGATGAACTGCCGCAAGTAACTCTTGGTCACCTGTGGTGTAGAGAGTCTCAGCGCCTGAGAGTTTGTGACTCTCATATGCGACCGGTTGTCCTTCTTGCATAAGGACAGCCCCTATCCCAACGGTAGATGCATCAGAGAGCACCTCGTATGGTTTTTTGGAATTTGGGAGTGCAAGCACAGGTGCAGGTGTCAGAATTTCCTTGAAACACACGAATTCATGCTCACACTTATCAAACCATGTCCATTTCACGTCTTTACGTGTAAGAGCTGTGAGTGGGGTGACAAGACTAGAGTAGCCTTGCATGAAACAACGAAAGTAATTCGCCAAGCCTAAGAAGGCTTGTATTTTGCCCACATTGGATGGTTAGGGCCAGTCCACAACACCTTGCACTTTACGAGGATCCACTCGGATTCCTTCGCTGCCAATGATGAAGCCCAGATACAACAGCTCGGGTTGTACAAAAGCAGACTTGTCCATCTTGGCAAAAGAGCTTCTCCTTGCGAAGGATCTTGAGCATGGTACGTAGATGTTGTACATGCTCTTCATGATTTTTTTAGAACACCAGGATATCATCAAGATACACAAAGACGGTTTTGCCCAACTGGTCACAAGAAATGTGATTCATTCTGGCTTGAAATGTTGCTGGGGCATTGGTAAGACCAAAGCTCAGCACTCGGAACTGATAATGTCCCAGATGTGTACGAAACGCGGTTTTGGGGACATCTTCTTCAGTTATCCGAATTTGGTGATATCCTTGAGCCAGATCAAGGGAAGTGAAGACCTTTGCACCTTGAAGTTGGTCAAAGAGATCCTCAATCCTTGACAAGGGGTAGCAGTTTTAAGCCGTCAAGCTGTTCAACGCAGGTAGTCAACACACATGCGCAAACCTCCATCCTTCTTGTTGACAAAGAAGATAGGAGCTCTGACTGGAGAGTTGCTAGGTTCAATCCATCACTTGGCCAAGTATTCCTTTATCCGTCGTTCGGCTTCTTCATGCTCAGAAGGACTGAGGTGGTACATGGGCCTTGCTCCTGGCTTAAGAGGGATCGTATGACCAACACTTCGTTCTGGCGGTAGGCCATCCAAGAGTGGGCCGAAAATGTCAGAAAACTCTTCAAGAAGAGAGCTGAAATCACTCAAGCATGACGGTGGGTCGTCGCCATCGACCTTACGAAGTTGTGCTAGGAGTACATTGTGCCCTTTACGCAAGTACCCCTTCACTTGAAGCACCGTAAGGACGGATTGTTCAGTCTTGTGGGAGGGCTTTGAGCGATCCAGAGGCAAAGGCGTGATGGAATGCTTGCCTTTTTGTACAGTGAGAGTCTTTGTGACCCAACTCATGTTGATCTTGTGCTCATTAAGCCAAGGATCACCCAAAACAACGTCAAAACGATCAGTCAAGTCGATGAAAGTAAAGCTGATTGTTGTGAGAGTTCCTAGCTTGAGCCTTGTCCGACATGTGTCGAGTACATCAACCTCACGGCTGTCACCGACGGTGATTTTTCCCTCACAAGGCGTGCATTTCAATCCTAGCTGTCGTACACAAGAGGCAGTAATGAACTCGTCACCAGCACCTGTGTCAAGTCTTGCACACGTGCCCCAGCCAGATGACCTTCGAATTGCATTGTCATCTTTGCATGTGAGGAGCGTGTGAACAAGCTCTTTGGAGGTTTGGCCTGCAAGTGGTATGCGCCGAAGTGTTCTGTGCTAGGACGTTGCTGAACAGAGTCACCCACTTTCTCCCACATGTGGTGTCCTTTGTTTACATTACACAAGATTTACCATCCATTCAAGAGTTCTTTCTTCAGACCCGCAAAGGTAGGAACTGCAACAGTCACTTACGTCAGTGAGTTCATCTTGTGGGCTATGTTTGCAAACACAAGCACTTTGTTTGCTTTCTGTTGTGTGTATAAAATCAAGCAAGTGTGATTTTGCAAGCATTCATCATCGGTGAGATGTATGAGTGGAAAATGGCGAGAGAGAAACACAGAGTCAATGCTCACGAGGGAGTAGAAAAGAGCAGAAAACAAAGCCACAGTGAGGCATTCCAACTGTGAGAAACTAGGGTGCAGTTCCAACGTGGCATGAAGGGTTTTCTGTGCTCACGGGTTTGTTTTGTGTGGGTGTTCTGAGTCTATGCATGGGCCTCACGCTATGTTTCTCAAAGTGGAAGATAGTTGCGAGAAAGTCACTTTTGCAAAGGGAAGAATGCGATTTTTCATTAGTATTAAAACATGGACATGATCTGAACATTTGAAGGGCTAATGATGAGCTCTTAAACACACCAAACCATGCGCAATTCAGATCACTGTAGCTCCTGCTATGTCAGCCAAAGCGCAGCACCCAAAACCAGCCGCTCAATCGGTGGCGCGCACCACGTCGCCCGCCAAGGGGCCCTCACACATCAAGGACCCATCACAACGCTATTCCGGAGGCGCAAATGTCCCTACGTGTAACGGCAGTGCCCCTTGCGCCTTTGGGGTCTATTTTGATGAGTTAATGATCGTGTTTGGTGATGGGGATTGATGTGGTTCAAAACCTGTTCATGGACCTGTTGTCGGAATTTTGACTATCCCCAAGTAACAAACTGTACTACACATTTTCGAACTCCGAGCCAAGATTTTGGACCAAGTCCCTGAGTAACAAAGTGCACTCCTGAAATCCGACGGATCATCCACCGGACGCCTTGGCAGCTCTTCTGGAGTAAAATCCCCAGATGGCATTTTGTTACAGGTTCCGGTCAATGATTCACCGGCAGCCAAACCGCGGCCAGCTCCTAGGGCCGCCGCGCACACCCCAACTTTGGAAGCCCATATCTCCCTTGGTACTAGTCTGATTCCGGTGAAACAACTTCCACCGGATTCAACGACTCGTAAACTCGCAATCCTCTATTTTATGATCTGAGCAACCCTTGAGTCTCCACATCTATCGATGATGAAGTTCCTCTCTCTGGCGGCTCGTCGGTGCCTCCCGGCTCCGCACTTGGGCATGCAGAGGGGCAAATCTTCAACATTCCCCCTTGCACCTGCCATGCCCACCGCTTCTACTTGGTCTCATTCATCTTCCGCTGTGACCTTTAGCCCATCATAGCTGGTCATCCCATGTCCGGCCACGCTTAATGTGTGTCGGTCAACGGGTTGCGTTTTGGTCAAGCAATCCGCAAGCATGTTTTGCGTGCTGCAGTACTTCAACACCACGTGCCCCTTTTCAACCATGTCCTGTGCATAGTGATAACGCACGTCGATGTGCTTTGTCCTCCTATGCTACGTCGGGTTGTTAGTCAGCGAGATTGAGCCGGTTTTGTCCTCTTGCACCAATGTAGGCTCCTACTGCGGCACGCCCAGCTCCCCCAGCAACCTGCAGAGCCACATGGCCTCCTTGATCGCCTCGGCCAACGCGATGTACTCTGCTTCTATGGTGGAGGTGGCGATGCAACCCTGCTTCCTGCTGCACCACAAGACCACTGCACCAGCAAGGAAGAACATGTAGCCGGATGAGGAATTTTGCTTGTCCACATCGCCCGCATAGTTTGCATCCGTATACCAGACACAAAGGGTCCACCCGCCCCTCGCCGTCGAACCTCAAGCGCGCATGCCGCGTTGCCTGCATGTAGCTGAGGATGGGCTTGATAGCCTGTTAGTATAATGGCACTGGATCGGCCACATCCCTGCTCACTTGGCTCACCGGGTGGGCTACGTCCGGTCATGTTGCCACCATGGCGTTCATGAGGCTGCCCACCGCCGATTGGTAGGGCAACCCTACCATATCCTCTTGCTCTTCTTTTGTTTGCAGCACCATTGCCGCACTCAGTTCAGAGGTCGTGGAGACCGGACTACCAACTGGTTTGCAGTCCTCCATGCCATACCGTTTTAGCACCTCGGCCATGTATTTGTCCTACCCCAGCTCAAGCGTGCACGCCCTCCGATTCCACGTGATGCTCATCCCGAGGTAGTTTTCCAGCTCCCCCATGGCTGACATCTGGAATCTGCTGCTCAGCTGCTCTTTCAGCCGCTGTAGGCTTGGCAGATCCGCCGAGCACAAAATCAGGTCATCCACATAGAGTTCGACGATTTGATGGAGTTTTTTGTCACGTCACACGTACACGTTGTGATCCGCCTCACAGTGCTTGAAGCCGATTTGTGCCATGAAGCTGTCCATCTGTTTGTACGAGCATGTAGGCAATTGTTTTAGCCTATACAAGGACTTGCGCAGCTTGCACACCTTGCCCTCTAACGCCTCCACCCCTTTCGGCACCTCCATGTAGATCTCTTTGTCTATGATGCCTTTGAGGAAGGCCATGTGTACGTCCATTTGGTGGAGCTCCATGTCCTTCGTGGCCGCCACCGCAAGGATCGCCTGGATGCTTGTGAACGTGACGACAGGAGCAGACGTCTCATCAGAGTGCTTGTCCTTATGCTGTGCGTATCCCTTTTGCATCGCCTGTACCTTATATTTTGCAACCACACCTTCCTTTGTGAACTTCGTCTTAAAGACCCACTTTGAGCCAATGACCTTGGCATACTTCGGCCTGTTAGCCAACTGCCACGTGTCATTTTCCGTGATGGACGCCAGCTCCAATTTGATGGTTGCATCCCATTGATCCCTTTCAGGTTGTGCAAGCGCCTCTTGCACAGTAGTTGGCTCCATTGGTGCAGTTAGCATGCAGCGCGTCATGCCGATCCATCGACCGGTGCTTGTGTTGAAGCGCTCCCCCGCTTTTTGATGCCTCCCGTTATGGCGTGGTAATTTTGGTGGCGCATCGCCGCTCTATTGTGATCCCTCTGACTCAGTATGCTCTGGTGAATCATTGAGTGGACGGCTCCCCAAGGATCTCTCTGGCTCCGACAAAACATTGCCTGAATGACCGGCGCGTCCTGTGGATTTTCCACCAATACCCGATGCACACTCTAGTGGGAGTGCACGCCTTGGCACCCTCAGTGTCTCATCCGCCGGATCCTTCCGGTGGATCTCTTCATCAGCTTGATCTTCATCGAAGTCCTCCGTGATGGCTGCCACTGCTGGTATACCTTAACGCTCTGATGCCGCATCTTCAACCTTGACGTCCTCTCGCTCCTTCTCATAGTCAAGGAGCTGGAACCATTCCCCTGTCTTTGGAGAGTCCATCATGTCAACGTCATTGCTGCTGATGAAGCTCTGTTACTCGTCAAACTCGATGTCTTGTCTGCGGATTACCTCCTCCTTGCACATTTCATAGAGCATGTATGCCTTATGAACGCTCTCATAGCCAAGGAAGAGATACAACCTTGCCCGCGGCTCCAGCTTGTTATCGCGCCTCTGCGTAACCTGCACCACTCCGTGCTCCTTGCACCCGAACACTTTCAGGTGTGCCACACTTGGCTTGCACCTGATCCAAACTTCTTACAACGTCTTCCAGCCGCTCTTTCCTTCAGCACTGCTATAGGAGTGAGGTTGATGTTGTAGCTTGCCGTACGCACAGCTTTCGCATATATCAAGATGGTCCTTACCATGTTCAGCAACGTCTGCTTTGCCCACTCCGCCACGCCATTTTACTGAGGCAAACATGGCGAGTTTGTTCCCATTTTATGCCCTGCTTCTTTATCCACCCGCTACAGCCCACGTACTCTCTGCCATTGTTGCTTCGTAGTGCTCTGACCTTCTGGTCAGTCTGCCTCTCCAACGCGGTGACATACTCCTTCAACCGGTCTAGGATCTCGCCTTTCCGCTTCATGAAGTACACATAGAGCTTTTTTCTGTAGTCATGTATGAAGGTGACAAAGTAATTTGCATTGCTCTTTGACGCCGACTTGAATGATCCGAACACGTCACTGTGCCTGACCTCCTGCAAGTCCAAGTCGCGATTCACGTTCTCATTGAACGGTTTACACCGCGCCTTGTCCAAAATGCAAGTCTTGCACTTTTTGTGCTTTGTTGCATCTGTCCCCTCTTGCGCAGTGTCAATGACGAGGCCGCATACTCGCAGTCGTGCAAGTCTTGCACTTCGTGACTGCGTTTGAGGAATGCTCCAGTCGTCGGTGCCAAAGCTCCAAATCAGCTATCCCTCCTTTGGCCAGGTTGACAGTGCGTTCCTGCAAGTCTGCTGAGTCTGTCGCCGCGGGGATCACCTTGGTCTCCACGATGTAGAGGCCTCCCATCACGCTTAGCCTCCAGCATGGGCTCATCGCCACCGTCCTTCTGCACGACTACCCCTCTTCTCGTGAAGAGCACCTTGTACCCTTAGTCAATCAGGCGGCTGACACTTAGAATATCTACCAAGCCGGGTACATGCCGCACGTCCTTGATGACGCACAACACCCGCTTCCAACCAACCACCACCTTCACATCCATGTCTCCTTGGCCTGCCACCAGCTCGACCTTGTCGTTCGCGACCACCATGGATTTGCTAGACTTGGTGTAGTTGATGAACCCGACCTTCTCGAAGTGGGTATACTCCTCCACTCCGGAGTCAACGATTGCCGGTTGGCCTTCTTGAGGTAGTGCTTTTGAGTTTCATTGAGGAGCACCTTCCCGCCTTTGGCGTCCTTGCCACCGGCCTTTGCCTCCTCGGCGCACTCATGGGCTCAGTTGCCCTCCTTGCTGCAATTTCGGCATGCACCCTTCTTGGCGCCCTTTTTGCCGCCGCCATGTCCGCCACCTACTTTGCCCCCCCTTATGCCCCCGCTTATGCCCCCATACGTTTTTGTGACTAGGGCCGATGAGGATGACAAGGACTCCTTGCAACTCCGTCGCTACGCCTTATTGCGGATGTACTCTACGACTGTACCATAGGTGAGCTTGTCCTTTGCCCATCCTCCTAAGACAGTAATGAGAGGGCTCCAACTATAAGGAAGGACCATGAAGAGGGCCATCGCTTGCAGGTGCATGTCGATCTTCCACCCCATGTCATTGCCATGTGAGGCAAGTAACTTGATGTGCTGCATGGTGGTGATGACATCATCTCCCTCCTCGATTCTCACTGTCAAGAGTCATTTCATTGCAAAGATTTTGTTCTCCAATGACTTGGATTGATGGATGTCACAAAGTTATTGCCAAACCTCGGCTGCGAGCTTGTAGCCCTGGATGTAGCCCCATTATGACTCGGTCGTCCCAGACACCAGTAGCATGAGCGCCTCCGTGTTCTTCTTTGTGAAGGCCTCCTTCCATGTTGCCGTTGCTTCATCGAGGACTTCCATTCCCTTCATGACCTTGAGCAACCCCTTATGCGCGAGGTGCAGCTCAAAGTGCCAGCTCCACAGCCTGTAGCCAAGGCCACCTGCATACTTCTGGATGGGCTGCATCTCCTTCTGTGCCATTAGCGCAGTCTTCAACTCCGGGACCTTAGAGCTTGACGGCGATGTCGTCCTTGACGACGATCCCGTCTTCCGCAAAAGCCGTGAGCAATTTGTAGACCAGTCAGGGCAGCGGGCCCATAACCCTTTGTCAGAAACTGGGGTGCAGTTCCTACGTGGCCTGACGTGTCTTCTGTGCTCATGTCTTGTTTTGTGCGAGTGTTCTGAGTCAAAGCGTGAGCTTTTCGGTCGCCTCACGCTATGTTTCTGGAAGTGGAAGACAGTTGCAAGACAGTCACTTTTGCAAAAGGAAGAATGCAATTTTTTATTAGTTGTTAAACATAGACATGATCTAAAAATTTGTAGGGCTAGTCATGAGCTCTTGATCATACCAAACTGTGCGCAATTCAGATCACTGTAGCTCCCGCTATGTTAGCAGAAGCGCAGCACCCCAAACCAGTCGCTCATTCGATGGCGTACACCACGTCGCCTGCCAAGGGACCCTCACACATCAAGGACCCATCACAACGCCATTCCGGAGGCGCAATTGTCCCTACGTGTAGTGGCGGTGCCCCTCGCACCTTTGGGGTCTATTTTGATGAGTTAATGATCATGTTTGGTGATGGGGATTGATGTAGTTCGAAACCTGTTCGCGGACCTGTAGTCGGAATTTTGACTGTCCCCTAGTAACAAACTGTACTGCACAGTTTCGGACTCTGAGCTTAGATTTTGGCCGAGTCCCTCAGTAACAAACTGCACTCTTGAAATCTGGCGGATCATCCACCGGATGCCTCGGCAAGTCTTTTGGAGCAAAATCCGCAGATGGCATTTTCTTACTGCTTCCGGTCAATTATTCACCGACGGTCAAACCGCGGTCAACTCCTAGAGCCTCTACGCACCCCCCAATTTTGGAAGCCCATATCTCCCTGGTTACTAGTCTGATTGTGGTGAGAAAACCTCCACCGGATTCAACGACTCGTAAACTTTCGGAGGCAATCCTCCATTTTAGGATCCGCGTATTCGTTGAGTCTCCAGATCCATTGACAATGAATTTCCTCTCTCTGGCGGTTCGTTGGCGGTTGCTGGCGCCCAAGTTGGGCATGCAGAGGGGCAAATCTTCATTACTAACTATTTCCCATCATCATCCTGGAACATGAAAGCACGTTCAACATCCAAGGATCTCTCAGCCACAGCCCCTATTTGTTTTCCACTACCGGCCACTAGGCAACTCAAAAACCCTTCCCACAGCCTGCTGGCCTGCGACCACCATTGACGCCCTTGGCATTTTGGTAGTTTCCTTGTCCCTTACCCTACTTGTCTTCACCCTATTCATTGGTGTTTCCACAAGCACGATCCTTCTGGCACTTGCGGCATTTAGAAGCATAGTGCCCAGTCTTTCCACAGTAGTAGCAGGTGAGGGTGATTGTCTTGGCTTTGCCCTCTGCACGCTTCTTGTGGCTGTCCTGCAACTTGGAGGGTTTGTGACTACCCAGCCTGTGCCGAGGGAGTTTACGCTCACCATGTTGGGGAGAGTGGTTATGCGTTTTGTTGCCATGCAGGTGATGCTGGCCGGGACGTGTGTTCACTCCATATTCGGCCAACATGGAGTTGTACTTCACGAGGATGAAGTCATGCAGCTCAGCGTAACTGGTCCAAGGCTTGCCTTGGGGATCCAGTCTACAAGAACAAGCAAGGGACTCGTTAGAAAGGCCGTTGGTAAGCCGTTCCACCATTTGCCATATGGGATGGCGGTCCTCATCGTTGATTTTATCAAAGGTCTTGTCTCAATCCTACAGGTATTCCGCAACCTTGCGGTCACCCTGGTGGATTTTTGACAGACATCTAGACACATGCTGGGAGACGGCCTCCCTATTGTACAAGTCCATGAGGATCTTGCACAAGTCTTCCCAGTGACGTTTGTGGACCGACTGAGGTGTTTCCACATATAACACTTTCAGCCAGTTCTTCACTGATGAGAGTGTTGCGCTATGAAGGAAAGCTAGCTCGATGGTGCCCCAAGCTCATTGCTTGATGTTATGGAGCTCAAGCAAAAGCTCCATGCATGGCTTCCAAGTGGCCAAGTCCATGTGCTTAGATAGGCCAAACTTGGGACAATCACTCACGCGCTTCAGAGCCTTTGAGATCTCAGCACCCAGTGTAGCATCATCATCCTCAGGGTGTTTCTCTCTTTTTAAGCCTGATGAAGACGATGACAGCCGCTCAGGCCCATCGACCGATCATCATGGGTGTCACCCGTCAGGCTATGAGCATCATCATGTGATGGATGCTTAGGTTTGCGACCCTGGGATGGGTGGACGGGATCAAGGCTTGTCGGCCATGCTACTAGCCACCAACGTACCCATGATGTTTAGCATACTACTGAATGCATCAAGATGAACATGCTGCTTCAGGGCAAGCACACTCTTGTGAGCTGGTTATGCTCAAGAGCGTCAAGCAAATGCTTTTATTCCTTGGTGTATTGCTAAAGGTTCAGTGCATCAGCGATGTCCGCTGGATCCTTTCGCGATCCCTGGCCTCCCTTAGAGAAGATGGTCGTGTTGGCGGCCACAGCACATGGATGTGCTCTTTTAGGTTTTCCTTGCTTAAGGCGAGCCAAGGGACCATCCTGAGGTTCTGGGAGTGGTGCACGTTCTAAGGCAAGCAACGTGTTCCTCCCATCACCACCTACCGGTATGCCATCTGAGTCAACGCCACAAGATGTATGACCAGCAGGTAGCTCAAGGCCACCGTTCCCCTTTGCCATGGCCGAAGCCCTAACAGCTCCCACCGTGCACAATTCACGGATTTTAAGCTCTTCAAGGTGGTTGATCGCAGTCAAGGTGGCAGCATCAATGCCGTTGAGAGGATCATCATCCTCTTCATCTTGGGCCTCCAAGGGGAGCCGGTCGTCCTCTACTCCAACGTCATCGTCTTTGCCCTCTACGACAGCAGGTCGTACGTCCACCATGTATGCTATGCCGGTGGCGTTGGCAAGGCCCTCGGCCTTATCGCCAATACGTGGAGTCAATGACACCTCCTTGGTCTCCTCGTTTCCCTTCACGATGTCCTTGGCGGCAGGGCTTCCACTGGGCGGCATCTTTGCAAAAGCGGTAGATGCGGCGTGACCAATGCCCGACAAAGAGCCTACAAGGACTCTTTGTTGGCGACAACGTGTGCGGAGCATGATTCCTGGATGCGCTTAGGCCACTTTCCTTTGTTGGAGTTTGTGGAGGACCTCCTTCTGCCATGGACATGGGGAGACCACCTCCCACCATGACTGGTGAGGAGGGGTGAAGGGAGGAAAGGGAAGGGAAGGGTGGACAACAGGTAAGTGAGAGTATGGTGGTAGGTAGAATATAGATGCACCAGTCAACTCTCTGAAGTATTTTAAGTACTCTTGGCTTAGGTAAGCGGGATAACATAGTTCCCTAAAACTTCCATACCCCTTGCAAAGGAAAAGTGCTATAATACTCCTCTTTTTACCTAACACTCATGAAATGAGGTCAAAAGGAAGAGGAAAGCATGAGATTATGGCAAAAAAATGGAGAAATACTGGCAGCGTTTCCCTTGCAATTTGGACAAAAAAAATGCCTTTTTGTTGGCTGAAAAGGGAAGAAACAACCTAGAGGTTTTGGTCCCTAGGCTGTCGCAGGCAGCACAAATGTCCAAAATTTACGACGAATAACATTCTCGAAAGTTTGTCTTTTGCTCTTTCTAACGATGTGCTGCATATAGTGTTTAGTAAGTCTGTTGCATATAACACCTCTTCAAAGTCGGGGTATGTTTCTAAAGAAAATGGCATGCTACAGCGGTTTTGTGATGCGACAGCATCACAGGTGGGCGGAAGCAAACTCGGCTACGGACCTTGTTGCCAAAAACTGCTTAGTCTGCTGTATCTGTGCCTTTTCTAGGATGGTGGAGCCGTCAACCAATCAATCTGCCTCGCGGACTTGGGTAAGGGGGAGTGGAGTGGCGGTTGCAGCTTCCTAACGGCAACTCTGGAGGTTCCAAGTCATCTAGCAAGAAAGTCACCAAGGGTGACGCCTAGCTCATGGATACCAATGTAACACGACGAGTAAACGGTCTGCAAGCCTCTGTGGGTGAGTGAGATCTTGGGACCCGATTGCTTATGGAAGTTGCGTAGGTTGGTCGTGGAGATTAACTTTGCCGTGAAGTCAATTCCCTTACGAATGACTCCCCGGACCAAGGGCATGGCACGGAGTCCATTCTCGTCATAGGGCAACCCAAAAGGGAGGATAAAGGATGTTGTTTTATCCCTCCGTCTTGTCGGCGGGCTGATGCGGCTCAACTAGATACATTTTTCTCGTCGAGTCAACCCGTTAAACTATGTTATGTTGGCCACCTGGAAACCCTAAGCTTCCGACATGATTAGGGATGGGGAGGTGGTTAACTTCGCGTGTGCGAGGTTATCTTACCACCACTCAGCGCCCCCTGTCTGATGGCGTGGCCAACACATTTATAAAATCATGTTTGTCACGCCACCAGGTGGGGGTGGCACTCAGCGGGGTGGTCCCGTCGGAACGCCCACCGGTGGCCCCTTGCGAGCCCCCTTGTCATGGCAAGGGGTCTAGTGAGGGGCCCCTTGATGGGTGGGTAGCCCTCGCGATGTCACATAGGGTCATACCCAGTGCGACAGCGTAGGCCCCGTGTAGCTCATCACGAATACTTGCAATGAGCTTGCGTTTTGTTGCTAGAGGTCGAGTGGTAAAGGATAATGAAGGTGAATAGCAGACCACATGAAAAAGGCAACGTGGAGTAGGAATGTCATTTAAAACAACTACACTTTTTACATAAACAACAACTGTAGAAACAAGCCGCATAAAAGTAGGAGTAGGTACCCCTACACTAGCGATTGCAACATCCTCAGTAGCACCCACACCTGTCACACAAGGATTCCCTTCAACAATGACATTTGAGGCACTACTTGCTACAAGATGTGCTGAGTGGAAGCAATTTTCAAAGATGCTAGACAAGCATGCCTAGGTGGATTGATGCAAATCAACATGGGGAATGAATACGAGAGAATATACATGTGCATATGCATGTGCATATGCATATGCTATGGACAAATGTTCCCACATGTGTATGATTTTATGTAATCATGTATACATGCACATGTATCCATGTGGTTATTCATGCATGCACAACCTTGTGCCTACCCCTATTCCCTTATTCATTTTTGCCTGACCTTAGTCCCCTTCATCTCCCCCATCCCTCTCCTGTATGTTGTGAAACAGCATGCTTGTGCATGGAGTCTTACATGAATATTCATGTTTGTGTTTTGCCATGTATTTCAGCCTCTTCTCTTACTTTCATCTTATTTGATTTACATGTGGTGGTTGATGTGTGGAGATGCATGCATCTAGGGTGGTACACAGGAGAGGTGTCGCAGTTGAAAGGTGAGAGGGTGGGTAAGATCATGTGAACAAAAAATAAGAGGAAACAAAAGAAATCCATGTACCTCTCTCGAGGGAGGCGTACATGAAGTAGTGCCAACGGCAACCCCACATGCTACATCTACATTATAGCAATGATATGACAACAAAGAGCATGCAAGAAACCAAGGACTTGGAGGTCAGTTATTTTAAGGGCCACTCTACTAGGTTTGGTAGGGTCATGGAACAATAGGGACAACACAGACGACAATGGGGTTTGCCTAGCGGGGATGCGAGATGGAGGTCGTATCACAAGAATTAGAGAATGAGGATTTAGATCACACAATCCGACTTAAACATGAAGAGGAAGTGCGTCGATGGTGTTTGGAAGTTACCAGGACACGCCATTTGGAGCAGTTTGTAATTTGTAGAAAAAATATATGTATGGAGTCATAAACCATTGTAGGTTTTAATGAAATACGCATTGACAACATTTGATTATACACATCAACACCTCTAACAACATCGATGTCAATTTTGGATGAGTGATCAAGACTTTCTTATTAAAAAGATACAACAAACCAACCTTGTAATGACATTGACCTGTTTTAAGATGTTTTGAACAAGTGATGAAGTGTGCCCTTCAATTTTTCATCATATTCAAATGATGGATGTGTGAACTAGTAAGGAAAAGATTTTCATGCTTACAAATGCGTCATGTATAGAGATTTGTCAGTATAGTCTTATTCATACATGGCTTCACATGATGCATCATCATTTGAAATGAAAGAGGCAATGCTTTGAATCACACTTCCACTAAAAATTCCTCTCTACTAAGAATATGCATGGGCTGAGGATCACATGTATTCTTCCTTTTTTTTAACAGTTTGGAGCAATTGCACCACAAAATTCATGGTGACACATCCATTTATTCACATGCACAATGGAAATCCATCAACGAATGTAAAACACCCTAAACATAACTGACTTACAAGGGATCAAACGTATTTGGTAAAACAGATCAGAAAGGGAAAGAATTACATGCAATAAATGATAGAATGAGGAGATTTGTGACATGAAAAAGAGAACAAAATGCCCAATAACATTGGGTGCATATGTCAGAGTTTGCACAGGGGAAGAGAAGGTACAGTAAGGTCTAGGTTCCTTGCTGCTTGTACATAGATCTTGGTGCTCAACAAGAAGGCATGTACTATCTCTAGAACTGTGAATGGAAAAACAAAGCTGACAAATGAATCTCTTTGATTGATAGTACAAAGTACAGAGTACAAGTAGTGGCAACCTAAACACATCTATGTACACAGCTCTGATCTGCCTGGCTTCCACAGGGGACAATCTCTTGCTAGGCCGTCCAGGCTGTCGACACAAGAGTCTCGGCTCAGCCACCGTATTCAAGGTTATCTGGCCTTTAGGTAGTTAGGCATTCCTCCACCTAGGCTGGCACGCACGTGCCAGTCTAACAGGGGCCTTCAGAGCAAACTTCAGCAGAGTCTTGGCCTGGACACTCCACATGGCACTCGAGTAGCCAAGATGATGATGATGATGAATGAGAAGCTGGAAGTCTCAAACTCTGAGGTAAGGAGGTTGCTGTGTCAGAGTGACCACAGATGATCACATGGTTGTTTTTTGAGGTGTGACAGGGTTGTTGCCTTTACATACACGTGGCCCTGGCAAGTTGACCGCCCTTGAGGAGAAGCTTCCTCTTGTATGGTGGCAACAGTCACCTCATAGATGTTGCAGATGTGAAGCTTCCTTGTCAGGGAAGCTTCTTCTAGCTCTGCGTTGTTACTGGGCCCTTGACTCTGGCCTGGGGAAGCTTCCTCGTCGAGGAAGCTTCATCCAGCTTGATGGAGAACTTTCTTGGAAAAGTGGCTTGTTTTCATCCTCCATTGTAGATTCTGTTGCATGCGACCGTAGATCGAAGGCTGCAGCAGATCTGTCCNCCTTTATATACACGTGGCCCTGGCAAGTTGACCGCCCTTGAGGAGAAGCTTCCTCTTGTATGGTGGCAACAGTCACCTCATAGATGTTGCAGATGTGAAGCTTCCTTGTCAGGGAAGCTTCTTCTAGCTCTGCGTTGTTACTGGGCCCTTGACTCTGGCCTGGGGAAGCTTCCTCGTTGAGGAAGCTTCATCCAGCTTGATGGAGAACTTTCTTGGCGAAGTGTGGTCCACAAAAAGTTTTCATCCTCCATTGTAGATTCTGCTACGTGCGACCGTAGATCGAAGGCTGCAGCAGATCTGTCCTTGTAGGCTAGTGATGTGGCAGTTGTAGGTCTGCTGCATGCTGGTGATGATGCAGTAGCTTGCCTTCTCCAACCTCGGAGGCTTGCATGGTAGTCAGGTTGGGACCCTCCTAGCTGATGTGCTTGTGCAGCATCGTGTAGTGTGCAACTCCCAGTCCTCGTTAGAGGCAGCAGATGGCATGCACTATCTCGTGCGCATGCCCACACTATTTACAGTCCAGGCCCTTTACACCCCAAGAAACTGGATACCAGAAAAGATCTGGTGAAAAGAAAAAAGCCTGAGGAAGATTCCCAGCTAAAATGAACCCGGTAAAACACCGTAAAATCCGTAACTCCATGTATGGTTCTCTGACTGTAGTAAAGCTGCTTCAGTAGTGGAGAAGGAGACCAGCACAGTAATTGCCCACTCTAACACTCCCCCTCAATTGGTGCGATGGTGGCACGACTCAGATTCACTACCGTGGACCTCCAAAAAATTCCTTGAGAGGCCTCCAAAAATCTTCGTTGAGAAATTGGAGCCGAGTCGTGTTCTCGGTGAGAGGTAGGTTAGGAAGAAGTCGATGTCGGCTTCAGGATCGAGGAGAAAAGAAATCTCCTTCATTTCGGGGATGTCTGGAGCTGGGAATTGAAGGAGACCTTCTTTGGGCTCTTGCGGGCTTGCCTGTGGCAAGTTGAGAGAAAAAGAAACAATTGGGTCAAGTTGGGGCCACTCCAGAAAATTCTCGGTTGCCTCTGAAAGAAGGAATTCGTCCGAGGGATGTTGCCCATTAGGCTCACCATGGGCCTCGAATTATTTTCTCTCATCTCCAACATATTCCAGCGTGTGCTGAGCTGGCACGACCTATCCTAGGCTCAGAAGTTTTTTCTGTCCCTCCTCTTGCGCTAGTAGTCGTTGGAGCTGTAGAAAGGGCGCCAGGAGGGTTGTGAGGAGGTATTTCCTCACTGTGTGTTGCCTAGGCGCGATTTCCTCCTGTGAGAGCCGGTGAACAGTGACTTGTCTTTTTGCTGACCCGTTTTTTCCCTGTCAGTTTGCCAGTGGACGGCTTTCCAGAGAGCATCCTGTCCGTCCGTTTGGCTGGTCGTGGAAGGTACAGCGTGACAAGGGGCGTATCGTCAGAAAACTCTGCTGAGGGGTATCTGTTCTGCGAACTTCTGCGTAAGTGGCGGCTGTAGGATTTTGCGTCTGAAGCAAACTGTGCTGCGTTTTCGAGCAAGCAGGTTGTGCAATTTTTGCTGCTCGCTGCTTGCTGCTCGCAGCTATGAAGGTGCCCTCGCTTGCATCCCCTTTTGCTTGCCAGTTCACTTCTCTCGCTTAGCTTGCCTTGCTTGCTCGCTGGCTCGCTCCCCTCCTTGCTTGCTTGCTCGCTTGCTTGCATTCTCGCTTGCTCGCTTTTTCCCCTACTCGCTGACTTGCTCGCTGACTCGCTCGCTGACTCGCGCACTCACTCGCTCGCTTGTTGACGTCAGCGGCGGTGGTGCTTGCGCATTTCGCCGCGAGAGAGTTCACTGGGCAGTGCGCTGTTTCGACGGCGCACTCGCGCTGGCGACGAGCAGGGTAGTCGCAGCTGGTACGCGAGAGAAAAAAAGGCTTGTGCGACCTTTTCCGCCTTTTTTGCGAAAAAACCGGCGGCGGATTTTCAAGTCCGCCGGATGTTAGACAGGAACTGACGGCCTCCACTGTTTTGTGCAGTATGGTGGGCGGTGCTGCTACGACGGTTGAGTTGCTCACTGATGATGCTGCCACGTCTGAAATCTGCAGCAAAACTGCTGCTTGCCCAGATTGTTCTCCTGTAGAAGTCTTGCCAGAAGCTGAAGGAGCAGTAGAGATGAGCTGTAGGCCACTCCAAAAAATTTCACTCCTCTTTACACGCTTTGAGGAGCGTACGGTGCATCCACGAGAGCCGTGGTTGTCTCGCGGAGACCCAAAATGAGAGTTGGCTGATGGGCTCGAAGCCGAAGGAGGAGTGGAAGAAATTCTGGAGTTATTCTTCACTGCAAATCTCGATTTTGTTTCTCCTCCGTTGCTCTCTCTCTTTGATGCGGCTGCCGCTGTTGCGTTCTCGTGGACCATGAAGCATGTGAAACTTGCTTCCACGTTGCAGGAGGTGTCGATGGCAGGGATCCGGTTCTTCGACTTCCGCGTCCCATTCTCCTCACGACTCTTCAAGGCATACTGCGAGAACGCGTTTGCGGTGAGTCCACATTGCAACATGCGCCTCTACAAGGTGTCTTTGGGGATGCTTTTTGTGAGGCAGTCGGCGACTTGCAGCTTGTGCGGAACGTGCACAAGTTGGAGTGTGTCGTCTTCAACCTTGGATCGGATCCTATAGCCCTGAATGTCGATGTGCTTGGTTCGCCCTTGGAATTTGGTTGAGTTCGCCAGGTCGATTGCCAAGCTATTGTCGACAAAAACTTGAGTCGGCTTCTCTTGTGGAAAGCTGATGTCATCTAGGAGGTTGTGAATGTACGTCACCTCCTGAGCTGCTACTGTAGCCGCCACGTACTCAGCTTTGGCAGAGCTGAGTGTAATGATGTTTTGTCGCTTGCTCATCCACGAAATGGCTCCTCCATTGAGCAGACACACAAAGCCAGTGGTACTGCGCTGGTCTTCTTCGATTCCTCCGAAGTCCGCATCCACGTAGCAACGGAGTTTGAGGTCACTCGAGGTCCCAAAGCAAAGTCTTGCATCGCTCGTGGTCTTGAGGTAGCCAAGAGCTCGATCAAGCTCCTTGCAAGCAGCTTCAGTACACGTCTCATTGCTGTGTGCCAGATTGTTGACAACAAACTGCATGTCAGGACGCGTGCAGCTTGCGACGTGCATTAGTAAGTCGATTCTGCTACGGTAGTCCGTCTTACTCCTCCCCCTTGCTCCTTGATGCAGTAGCGGCTACTGAGTGAGGGGAGTAGGCATGTGCCTGTCGGACACATCGAAGCATTCACAGACCTTGTTGGCGTAGGTCTGATGGCTCAATTCAAGCGTCCGTGCCTTGCGGTCATGCTTGATGTTCATGCGGAGGTAGTATTCAAACCTCCGCATAAGGGTCACATTGACCTCTTTTGCCATTGCCGTAGCCGTGGCCTTGATGAAGCTTGCTGATGGGCCGATGATGAGGATGTCATCAACGTAGACAAGAGCATAGCAATCTGGTTGCCTGTTTGGAGACGGACGGTGAAGGAAGAGGCAGTCATCGTAGGCTGATGGGAGAAAGTCGAGGGACTCGACGAGGCTTTGCAACTTCTTGTACCAGAGAAGAGGACTCTGCTTCAAGCCGTACAAGCTCTTCACTAGCTTGCACACATTTCCACTCCCATCATCGTAGCCTTCATGTTGCTTCATGAACACCGTGGTATCCATTTCCCCATGGAGAAAAGCATTCTTCACATCCAGCTATTGCACCTCGTAGTCTCGTACTGTTGCAACTACGAGCATGATGTGAGCTGTGGTGTAGCGGCTCACCGGGGCGTAAGTCTCAAAGAAATCTTTTCCTTCCACCTGTGAGAATCCTTTTTCCACCAAACCTGCCTTGAACTTGTCGATGCTCCCATCAGTTTTTGTCTTGATGCGGAAGACCCATTTGACCCCAACGGGCCATGAACCAGGGGGTAGCTCAACGAGCTCCCACGTACCTTGGTCCATGAGGCTATTGTGCTCCGCATCCAATGCAGCTTTCCATTCTGTTGCGTGCTCTCCGTTGAGAGCCTCCTTGAGACGACGATGTCGATGCGTGCTCCCCTCTTCATCAGCTGCCTGAGTGAGAGAATGTTCACCACAATGTCAGGTATGTAGAGCACATCACCAAACTTGACCTGGGCACCCTTGTACCTGGTCATGGTCATTTTCCCTTTCCCCAGCACTGGCACTTACTTGTTGTTGGCCACAGTGACGAAGTCTTTCGAGGAAGGAAGGAGTTCGTGTAGGCAAGCTTTGTCAAACGTGATGTACAAAGTGCACCCAATGTCCAGATACCACACGTAGGTAGAGCGAACCAGCTTGTCACTCTATGTCCTGGAAAGTTGGAACACAGACCCTGTGTAGTCGTAGGCCTTGCCTTGGTCTACCTCCTTTTTCTTAGGCTCCTTCCCCTTCTTCTGAGTCTGCTTCTCTTTTCCTCCGCTCTTCTTCTCCCCCTTACTTCTTGACTTCCCTGTCTCTCCCCTTGCTCCTCTCTCATCCACTTCCAGCAATTGATGGCCTCGTGTCCCTTCTTGTTGTAATATGAGCACACTGTTGCAAGCCGTGATCTGGGCTACTGGCCATCTGCACTGCGCTTGCTGGCGTTCGGGCCTGATTGGGCGGACCACTGGGAGGATGTTGACTTCCTTGTGGATTGACTCTTCCACGATGACTGAGTGGAGCTGACAGCTGCGCTGACACCTTGGTAAGTTGCATTAGACAGGATGCGCTCCTTCTCCTATGCTAGAGACCAATCACATTGCTTGGTGGGCAGCATCTTGCAGACGTAAGACTCTGTCAGCCCCGCTTTGTCCTTGAATTTAAGCAGTTTGTGCACGTCGTCCCAGTCTGAAGTCAAGCCGTTGAGGAGGAAAGTTACGAAAAAAGGTTCTGAGAAAGGAGCGTCGGTCACCGCGAACTGGTCCCGTAGTGACTTTGCCTTGTTGATGTAGGACTCGACACTGTCGAAGCCGCTCAATTTGATGTGTGAGAGCTCGGCCAGGAGGTGGGACTTGAAGGTGGAGTCGCCAGACATGTAGGTCCGCAGCTAGTAAAACCATGCGTGGCATGCAGGCTCTAAAGTTCCCTCTTACATCCGGATTGCTTGCTGGATGTGAGGTACCAGCTGATTGTCCAGCACCATGAATGCAGCGTCGGTGAAGTACTTGAACTCCGCCATGACTTGTGGTGGAGACCCCAGTGGTGGAGGAGAGTAGTACCCGTTGTAGAACTTCCAAAGACTATGGATCTGGGCGACTTGCTTGAACTTGTGGGCCCAGTGCTAGTTCTCTCCATCGAACTTGTGGATGGAGATCTTGTGCAGTTGCAATGATGCTGCTGCTACGGGCACAATGTCCTCCATGCATTGGAAAGGTTTGGCTTGGATAGCTGCTGTAGGGCTTTGCACGGGGTTCTGCTACATACGAATGGCTGGATTGTGCTGAAAAGCTGTCATCGCTGCAATTGGTGTTGCTGCTGCCGGCTGTGCCACGTTGATTGGTGGCATTTATGCCTGGTTTGCTTGCTGAAATGGTGCCATGGGAGGCACCATCAGAGCAGCTTGTGGCTGCTGCGACATTCTTCCTTAGGCAGGTGCACCAGGTTGCGCCTGCGGAGGGATGGCTGGTTGCATGACTTGAGGGGGATTCCCTTGAGGCAGATGTGCAGATGACGACTGTGACGTTGGCTGCCACTACATATGCTGCTGATCCTGCTGAATCTGCTGCTGTTGAAGCCAAACCATTTGTGGCTGCAGCTGGGCAATTTGAGCACCTTGGTCAGCATTTACCTGTTGCACCAGCTGCCTGTGAGAAGCTTGAGCAGCTTGTGAGAGCTGCTACTGCTGTCAAAGGAGCTCCTAGGCTCCAAGTTGTTGCCTAAATGCCTCCCGCTCATGCTCCACAACCCGACGCGCCGCGGCTTCTTGTTGTGCCATACGCTGCGCCTCTTCCGCCAAACGCTCAGCCTCAGCTGCTTGGCGTTGTGCGTGGTCTGCGACATGTCGCCCTTGTTCTTGGCCCATGCGTAGTCCATGCAAGACAGATTGATCATCAAGAACAGGGGATCCAGCTCTCTGGCCCTCATCCATGTTGCCCATGGTGGCTTGATCATCTTTGAATTATGCAGGCCAGACGTCGCGAAGGCCGGTCACGCTACACACCTGAGAGGAGTCGGCTGTCCCTTCCTCCTCGAGGTTGTACAGGGATGGTGAAGCGTGGCTCCACCAATCCACAACACTACACTCTGCTAATCTTGCAGAAAGCACCACCTATGCTCTGATACCATGTCAGAGTTTGCACAGCAGAAGAGAAGGTGCAGTAAGGTCTAGGTTCCTTGCTGCTTGTACATTGATCTTGGTGCTCAACAAGAAGGCATGTACTATCTCTGGAGCTGTGAATGGAAAAACACAGCTGAGAAATGAATCTCTTTGATTGGTAGTACAAAGTATAGAGTACAAGTAGTGGCAACCTAAACACAGCTATGTACACAGCTCTGATCTGCCTGGCATCCATAGGGGACAATCTCTTGCTAGGCCGTCCAGGCCATCAACACAAGAGTCTTGGCTCAGCCATCGTATTCAAGGTAGTTTGGCCTCCAGGTAGTCAGGCGTTCCTCTACCCAGTCTGGTACGCACATGCCAGTCTAACAGGGGTCTTCAGAGCGAACTTCAACAGAGTCCTAGCTTGGGCACTCCCGTAGCCAAGGTGATGATGATGAAGAATGAGAAGCTGGAAGTCTGAAGCTCTAAGGTAAGGAGGTTGTTGTGTCAGAGTGACCGTAAATGATCACATGATTGTTTTTTGAGGTGTGACAGGGTCGTTGCCTTTATATACACGTGGCCCTGGCAAGTTGACCGCCCTTGAGGAGAAGCTTCCTCTTGTGTGGTGGCAACAGTCACCTCATAGATGCTATAGGTGTGAAGCTTCCTTGCCAAGGAAGCTTCTTCTAGCTCTGCGTTGCTACTGGGCCCTTGACTCTGGCCTAGGGAAGCTTCCTTGCCGAGGAAGTTTCATCCAGCTTGATGGAGAACTTTCTTGGCAAAGTGGCTTCCACAAAAAGTTTTCATCCTCCATCGTAGACTCTGCTGCATGTGACCGTAGATCGAAGGTTGTAGCAGAGCTCTCCTTGTAGGCTGGTGATGTGGTAGTTGTAGGTCTGCTTTATGCTGGTGATGATGCAGTAGCTTACCTTCTCCAACCTTGGAGGCTTGCATGGTAGTCAGGTTGGGACCCTCGTAGCTGATGTGCTACTGCAGCACCGTGTAGTGTGCAGCTCCCAATCCTCATAACAGGCAGTAGATGGCATTCGCTACCTCGTGCGCATGTTGACACACTATTTACAATCCAAGCCCTTTACACCCCAGGGAAGTGGATACGAGAAAAGATCTGGTGGAAAAAAACTGAAGAAGATTCCAAGCTAAAATGAACCTGGTAAAACACCGTAAAATCCGTAACTCCATGTACGGTTCTCTGATTGTAGTAAAGTTGCTACAGTATTGGAGAAGGAGACCAACGCAGTAATTGCCCACTCTAACAAGAGACTTACAAGGGATCAAACGTATTTGGTAAAACAGATCAGCAAGGGGAAGAATTACATACAATAAGGGATAAAATGAGGAGACTTGTGACATGAAGAAGAGAACAAAATGCCCAGTAACATTGGGTGCAATGTGCATCTATGTGGGAGCCAAAATGAACATTTTAAATTAGTATTTATCTTATCTTTTTGTTTCTCAATTGTAATGTTGAATTCTTTGTGTGAGTTTTCTATGATTTCTTTTCTAGTATAGAAATTCAAAAAATTGCACAACTGTATGAAACTTTGACACTTTCCTATGCTTATGAATATGTTGAAAAATTCATGTTCCTTTTCAGGAAGCAAATGACGACATGAACGTCTTGCTCGCCAAAAATCTTTTAGTGAGGGTGCGAATCTCACAGCTGTCCGCTCGCGCCAGATGCCGCCTAACGGGCTCATTTCCGAGGTCGTCCTCTTGTGCACGCACAATGCCGTGAAGAGGAACGGGTGGACTCGACTGCGCCATGCTGGTTCTAACAGTCGAGACACGCAGAACTGCTTGACTGTTGGTCAACGAGAGTTCCTTGACAGAAGTCCATGGCAAAATCGGGGCCATTCCCTCGGCTACATACATCCGAACTAATCGGTTTGCGACTCGCCTAGGCAACCCTGTACGTGCCTGTTTCGATTGCTGGTGCATGAAATTTTTGGGTTACATAGTAACCCTTTGTTTTCTTACTTTTGTGTGTTTGTGCCGCAAGAAAATCGTGATTGGTGGATCGGTCATTGACCACGGACATCAACCTATATGTCCGGAAAGACCCCGGATACTACGGAATCACCAGTCCGACGCAAGAGGAAAAGGGTAAGGGCTGTACGTTGAGTTAGGTCCAACCTTGGCCTCGCCCCGTCTTGTTTCACGGATCTGGTCGTCATGACATACTCTTGTGACTCGTGAACCCGACTTCAAACAAGGTCAAGATGCAATTGAAAAAAACAAAAATTCAACCACCGTCATAGAAGAAGGTAAATAGATAGCATTTAGCCTATAACTACGTCATATTATTTTCAACAACATAATGAAACATTCACAATACATCCAAGTTTGTCAAAGGTATTTATTTTGTCGCAAAGTGCATCATAGATGTGTGAAACTAGCATGTTCACGATAGAAGGGCGAGTAAATCTCATTAAAATAAATTCATCATTAGATAAAACCAAATTCATGAAAAAAATGAGAAGAAGTGCCTTTTGAGGTTCTTCTTCAATATGTTGATCAATTGTTATACATAGAGCTGTAACGTCAAGCGCATTCGCTCAATCTTTGGTTGTTTTTTTTGAGCTTTTACATCCACGCAAGTTGGAATGAATCCAGTGTAGCTTGAGGTAATTTATGCCATGTTTACCCAAACCATGCACAATGTTTAAAAGAATGCATGGGCAAAAAAAGTTTGAACGAATACGGGTGACAGTTTGGCAATCCATTTACAACCAGATTTCGCTTCCACGGACGAGGTAAAGTCTCATGGCGAACCTTTATGTGGTCCGGGTTGCCAGCAATTATTTAGCCTCTAAAGAGGTGTTAATATGAATACTTTTCCTCGGAAACTATGTAACCCTATGCACGCTTTGTGTGCAACACCTGCCTCTTGATTTTTCTTTTTTTCTTTTTTTGGGTTACCGCAAGAGTACGAAGTAAAATCCACCCCTCTTCACTCCAACCTGGGTAGGGAGGGAACCACGAGAGGGATGATACCACCAACCGAGGGGTGAAGGCGTTACGAGAACTGAGGGTAAAGATTAGATCCAAGGACCCGCACCCGCGCCCCATGGGTAATCCGACACTCTCTAGCTGACCCAGGGTTATCTTGTTACTTCAGTTAAAACCTACTCCTCGTGCCGATTGTTCGCATATAATCGATGGGCGAAAGTCTTCCGCCCATGGGGTACATCGGAGTATTTGGGTATGCTGGGGGACCTGTTCTGAGTCTGCCCACTGTTGTTACTATTGTGGGTAAAATGGGTTAAAATAGCAAAGAGGGTATGTGGTGTAAAGAAAGTGAAAAATAAAGAGTGGGGAAGCCGATAGGAGAGCCGGAGCTGGGGTGAGGGGGGAGAGGCTCCTCCGGACCCATCAAGTGTAGAAATGCCGAGAGAAAAAGGCTATGACAAGATGGGGACAGTGGGTACTTGGGTCAAGGCGATGAAAAAAAAGGGGGGGGGGGACATGGCTCGTGGGGGGGAGATGAGGGTTTTGGGAGGTGGGGGAGATGCAGCGTGGAAGGGGGGGGAGAGGCTGCTCCGGGCCCATCAGCTGTAACCACGCCGTTGCGTGCACATGAGGGAGTTGCTTGTGAGGGGAGGGTGCGTGAGAGTGCTAATATGTGTGTTCATGAAGGGGGTGAGGGCTAGTGTGTTGGAGGTGTAATTGAAGACAAAGGTGAGAGTGGGAATGAATGGGGTAGACATGAGAGGGGGGAAGCTCATCAAGAATTCCTATGCCTCACCTCATCCACGCAATGTGGGGAAGGCGTCCCAAAAATGCGAAGGAGGGCAGAGTCGAGCCGCCCAATTACTGTTTTTTGGCCACGACCTTTCAGCACCTACAACTCAGTCTAGAAAACCAAAATACTAACGACGAGGAAAGGAAGCCCATGTATGGAAGATTTGTGAGAAAAGGTAATAAATTGCATCATAGAAATGATCGAGATACATATATAGATATTGGTAAAGATGTACATGTATATATAGATAAACATGTATCTATACATCATTATTGATAGAGACATAGACATACATATAGATATAAATAGAGATATTGATATACATCTAGATATAGATGTAGATATAGATATAGATATAGATAAAGATATAGATATAGATATAGATATAGATATAGATATGGATATAGATATAGATATAGATATAGATATACATATAGATATAGATATAGATATACCCTACTGATCGATGTATTCGATTTTAATTGTTTTTCTTGTCGTTGAAATATGTCAAAAAGTTCGTTGAATGAATTCAAACTGCTACATAAATAATTACAATCAGGATTCGTTGAATTCAAGGTGCACGAAATGTTAACTCAATTTTTACATCCTACTTCTTTGGC
>SZWC01002781.1:91028-105367 GCA_023375785.1 Penium margaritaceum | reverse complement strand
CCCTCTCTCTCTCACTCCACCTCTATCTATTTCTTTCTTCCCCTCTCCCCCCCCTATCTCTTGTTGAAATAGTATGCACCTTGTCCACTGCCTAGCTGGCTAGCTACACATACAGACAAGGCATGCACTGCTCTGTGGAGTACGTCCCCTTGGTCTGTTCTGAGATGGGCCAGGAATGCACTACCCATAAGGGGTATGTCTCCTGTGGCTCATCATAGGAACCGTACCTTTTTGGCATGGTTGAATAGGCACCGGAGTCTCAAACGAGAGATCGCGGGTTCAAACCCCGCGACGGCCACAATTTTCTTTGTGGCCAAAACTGGGATAGGAAGCTTCTATGAAGCTTACTAAAAGCCTGGCTTGAGGATGAGACTTGGCGGTCTAAGGACGCGCCAAGTAGGATTGTAGGTTGAGGTTGGCTCCAGTGGAGCCACTACAAGCAGAAACTTTAGCAAGGCTCTGCAAGTATAAAAGCCTGTACCTTGCATGTATCCATTCACAGTTCTTGCCTTTGAGACTCCTCACAGAGTGTCCAACCAAAGGTAGACACTAAAGACCAACATGCGGACTTCGTGAGGTTGCAAACCAAACAAACCTAAAGTGTGGATCCCTCGTTGGAGGGTGATATGTTATCTTGGTTGTAATACCAAGAACGGTTGGCGGCCTCCCATGTCGGGACCCGTTTTCTAGACCGTTGCTATCTAGCACATTGACAAAGGGTTATAGGCCCACACTTCTGGTTCTAAGGCACGCTTCCAAGACCGACTAGCGCGTGGTCTTGCAGGGCGCACAGGTACAACAGGGACACGACCATCGGACGGCTCCATCTGCTCCATCGGCTCCATGTGGTTCTTCAGGTAAGGTGTGCGCACGCGGCAGACTAGGGGACGAGGAACAGCTCTGTCCATGTTGGACAAGACCCTCGAGCCCCAACGGGATTAAGCTCTACCCTTTTGTAGAAGGTGGTACGACCCCGAGTCCGTTCCCTCACGACGGCACCATCGCCTTAGGCGATCATCGGCTGGAGGGGTATGCAACGGAACCAACTACACCTTTGACAACGGTCGCAGTCAGCAGCCTCATCAGCCTCATCGGCCTCAACGAAGCAGAGTAGCAACGAAGCAGAGAAGACGAACAACTGCCAAAAATGGCGGATTCGACTCCAGCCCGCCTTGAGGCGGGTATGTCCAAATTCACGGGGACAGGTTTTCCCCTGTGGAAATGGCAATTTGAGATTGTCATGAACGTGCGTGGGTACCTCGACATCCGAAAATGGATCGAGACAGCACTCGCCGATGCGACCATGACGACGCATGCGGTTGACCTTGCAGCATGGACGATGAAGAACAACATGGCTCTCGCCATTCTCGTGACATCCATCAACGAGACTCAACACTCCCACATCATTCGATGCACGTTGGCTGCCGAGGCCTATGCAAAGCTCTCACGCGTGCATCAATCGAACACCCTAGCAAACCGACTCTTCATCTTCCAATGGTTGATGTCGACGAGGGTGAGCGAAGGAGAATCGATACCCGCATTTTTGCAGTCGTTCGACAACGTGCTGCAAGAGGTCCAGCAAATGGAATGGAAGCTCGACTCCAACATGCGTGCCATGATCCTTCTAATGACGCTGCCGAAAAGCTGGGGGTCCTTGATTACCGTATTTGGCGATTGGAAGGAAGCAGAGCTGACGTACGAGGCTGTCGCCGAACACGTCTGCAACGAGTCCATGCGACGCAGTGGCAGTGAGGCAAACTTTTCAGCCTATGCCTCTCGCTTTGGTGGACAAGGTGCAAGCTCTCGCTCGTTAAGGCAACAGCGGAAGCGGTGGCGGTGGAGAGAAAGGCAAGAGTGGCGGGAAGAGTTCCAAGAAGCCCGGCAATTGTCACAACTGTGGCAAGGCTGGGCACTGGGCTAGGGACTGCCGTAGTCCCAAGAAAGAAGGCGGGAGCAAAGGTGGAAAGGAGAAGAAGGAGCTCACCAACATGATGGCTAGGGGGCTGCCCATGAAGGACGCAACAATCCTTAGGCCCGGGGCATTCGCCCTTGACTCGGGCACCAACCACCACTCATGAAAAGAGAAGGGTGGATTTGTCTCCATGGCCATATCTGTCATGCGCATCAAGTGTGCAAACGACGGCGTCGTCCAAGCCATGGGCGAAGAGGACAAGGTGATCACGTTCAACGTGAGTGGTGCGAAGAAGACAGTCAAATTTCAAAAGGTGGTGTACATGCCCTCCTTCGTAGCCAACTTGCTGTCCGTCTCACAAATAACCGACAACAACATGACAGTGGTGTTCACCAACAAGGAAGCGGTGGCCCTAAAAAACGAGGACATCTAGATTTCGTACACCAAAGATGACCTCATACTTCAAGTTCCAAGAGTCGACAGCCTCTACGTGCTTCAAACCAAAGTCACCAAGGCGTCGAATGAGGGACTCGTATGTGCGACCAAGATAGTGGCACCGGAGCCAAAGGATGCACCGTCGGCGACCGCTGCGGCCACCACATCAACCAAGGACACTGATGCTGAGTTGTGGCACCGGCGATTTGGCTATGTGGCCAACAGCACGCGGCAGAAGATGCAGGAGCAAGAGGTAGTCCGCGGAATGGAAGGGTGCACCATGAAGCATGGCGGAGGGTGTGCATTGTGTAAACCATGCCTCCAAGCGAAGGCAAAAAAGAAGCCGTTTGGGAGAGGAGATCGACGAGCGGAGGACGTCTTGGAACTGATACACAGTGACGTGTGTGGACCCTTCTGCACACCGTCTAACGGAGGAAGCAAGTACTTCCTGACCTTCATTGATGACCACAGCCACAAGTTGTGGATCTACTTCCTCAAAACAAAGAGAGGTCAAAGAGAAGCTCCTCGAGTTCGTCGCCATGGTGGAGCGGCAAACATCCAAGAAGATGAAGATGCTTCGAAGTGACAACGGGGGTGAGTACGAGGCATGTAAGCCTTGGCTCAAGCATCATGGCATCCGTCACGAGTAAACCACCCCATACAACCCCTAAAGCAACAGCGTTGTTGAGAGGATGAACCAGACCCTACTCGGCATGGTGCGAAGCATGCTCTTTGACGCCAAGCTCCCACCTCACTTTTGGGCAGAAGCAGCAACAACGGCCTGCTACCTCTTGAAGCTCACACCAGCAACCGCCTTGCGGAAGCGTGGAAAAGAGTAGGATAAGCAGCTGAAGACCCCACAGGAAGCATGGTCGGGAAAGAAACCCAACGCATCTCATCTGAAGGTGTTTGGGTCAATTACATGGGTAATGATCCAGTCGAGAGAAGGTGGAGGCAAGCTGGACGCACGTTCCAGGAAGTGCGTCATGGTTGGGTACGACACATCACACAAAGCCTATCGGCTTTGGGACCAGGCAGCAGGCAAGCTCGTGAGGAGCCGCGACGTCATGTTTGACGAACGCACCCTTGAAAAGGGAGAGCTGTTGGACCCGATCCTCGCTCCTAAAGCGGGAGAGTGGATAGTGTTGCTTGAGTCTGGAGACCAAGCACCCGACAACTGGCTCGCTTTGCCAGCAGGTGGTGGGAATGGCAGAGTAGATGCGGAGGATGATGCATCATCAGACATGGACGCAGATGCCGAGGCGTCCGGATCTTCCGAGTCTGACTTGGAGTCTGATGACTCTTCTGACGACGACGACGACAAACCACCACCTATGGAAGCACCAGTACCAAAGCAAGAAGCCGCACTAGCACCACGACGCAGTTTGCGACTAAAGAAAGCACCTTTGCGGTATGAGGATGATTGGAATGACCTTAGCTGGTCGTGCATGGCTCAGGGAGAGCCATCCACAGTGACAGAGGCGATGAATGGCCCAGATGCAGCCAAATGGAAGGAGGCAGTGGATAGCGAGCTCGTGTCCATTGTTGAGAACGGCAAGTGGGTGCTGGTGGATAGACCCGACAAGGCCCACGTGGTGGGATCCAAGTGGGTCCTCCGAGTGAAGAAAAAGCAAGACAGTAGCATCGACAAGTTCAAGGCAAGGGTAGTGGCTTAGGGGTCCTCTCAACGCCCGGGCTTCGAGTACGATGAGACGTTCACGCCTATCGTGACCTTTGCCTCCATCTGCTCTCGCCTTGGCATTGCAGCCGCAAAGAACCTGGAGATACACCAAATGGACGTCAGGACAGCTTTTCTTTATGGGAAGCTTGACAAGGAAGTGCTGATGGAGGTGCCCGAAGGAGTCGAAGCTCCCGAGGGCAAGGTGTGCAAGTTGGTGAAAGTGCTTTACGGGGTGAAACATGCCCCAAGGATGTGGTACAAAGAGATGGACGGTTTTATGACCGGTCTCTCCTTCGCGCATTGCCAGAGTGATCCGAGCGTGTACGTGCGCGATGATGGGAGAGGGCTGATGCTGGTTGCGCTGTACGTGGATGAGCTGATAATCTGCTCGTCTTCAGTCGAGCTGTTGGATGAGCTGAAGTTTGACCTCAGCAAAAGGTTCAAGATGAAGGACATGGGTCCCCTCGAAACCTACCTTGGGATCGCCATCCACCGCAACCGAGTAGCAAGCACCATCGAACTCAAGCAAACCAAATACATTAGTGAGGTACTGAAGCATTACCACATGGAAGACTGCAAACCTGTCAGCACCCCAATGACGACCGATACGAAGCTGAAGGCCTCCATGTCGCCAAGCAACAAAACAGAAGAACGGGAGATGCAAGACATCCCCTACCAGTCCGCCGTGGGTAGCATCATGTACGCCATGGTAGGGACTCGTTCGGACATTCGCTATGTTGTGGGACAAGTGAGCAGATTCGTGGCCAACCTTGGGCCACAACATTGGCAGGCAGTCAACCGCATCTTGCGCTACCTGCAAAAGACACGTCACATGGGCCTCATCCTTGGAGGCCAAGAAAGAACGGAACCCCTTCGCCTGAAGTGCTACACCGATGCTGACTGGGGAGGAAACCTCGACGACAGGAAATCCACCTCTGGATACGTGTGCATCTTGAATGGAGCTGCCATCTCATGGGCCAACAGGAAGCAGGATTGTGTTTCTGTGTCCATGGCTGAGGGAGAGTATGTTACTCTGTCTGAGTTGTGCAAAGAGACTCTGTGGTTGCGCTGCCTCCTTGGTGAAATGACAGTACCACAGAAGGATGCCACGGTCGTACACGTGGACAACATGAGTGCCATCTCAATGGCTGAAGACGAGATCATCTCCCGGCGAACGAAGCACATCGACATACGTTACCACTACTCACATGACCTGGTCATGAAGAACGTGGTGGACTTGCAGCACTGCGGAACAAAGAGCATGCTTGCTGACTGCATGACCAAGCCGCTGGAGAGCGACTTGCACTATGCAGGCATTCGTGGATTCGGCATGAGGAGTGCGGCAGAGGAAGGGTGAGCCCCAAGGCATTGATGGAGCCCAGTAAGCGCCAGATGGACAGAGGTGCAAGGGAGAGATTTGTNAGAAGGATGCCACGGTCGTACACGTGGACAACATGAGTGCCATCTCAATGGCTGAAGACGAGATCATCTCCCGGCGAACGAAGCACATCGACATACGTTACCACTACTCACATGACCTGGTCATGAAGAACGTGGTGGACTTGCAGCACTGCGGAACAAAGAGCATGCTTGTTGACTGCATGACCAAGCCGTTGGAGAGCGACTTGCACTATGCAGGCATTCGTGGATACGGCATGAGGAGTGCGGCAGAGGGAGGGTGAGCCCAAAGGCATTGATGGAGCCCAGTAAGTGCCAGATAGACAGAGGTGCAAGGGAGAGATTTGTTGAAATAGTATGTACCTTGTCCACTGCCTAGCTGGCTGGCTACTCATACAGACAAGGCATGAATTGCTCTGTGGAGTACGTCCCCTTGGTCTATTCTGAGATGGGCCAGGAATGCACTGGCCATAATAGGTATGTCCCCTGTGGCTCATCATAGGAACCATACCTTTTTGGCATGGTTGAATAGGCACCGGAGTCTCAAACGAGAGATCGCGGGTTTAAACCTTGCGACGACCACAATTTTCTTTGTGGCCAAAACTAGGACAGGAAGCTTCTATGAAGCTTACTAACTGCCTAGCTTGAGGATGACACTTGGCGGTCTAAGGACGCGCCAAGTAGGATTGTAGGTTGAGGTTGGCTCAAGTGGAGCCACTACAAGCAGAAGCTTTAGCAAAGCTCTGTAAGTATAATAGCCTATACGTTGCATGCATCCATTCACAGTTCTTACCTTTGAGACTCCTCACAGAGTGTCCAACCAAAGGTAGACACTAAAGACCAAGATGCGGACTTCGTGAGGTTGCAAACCAAACGAACCTAAAGTGTGGATCCCTCGTTCGAGGGTGAAATGTTATCTTGGTTGCAATACCAAGAACGGTTGGCGGCCTCCCATGTCGGGACCCGTTTTCTAGACCGTTGCTATCCGGCGCATTGACATCTCTCTCTCTCCCTCTCTGTATCTTAATGTCTATCTCTCCTTTTCTCTTGCTCTTCCTTTCTTTTGGATATTCGTGCATGTTCCTTGCATTATGGACATGTTTTTGCTCCAAAAAAGTGCATAAATGCAAACAACTGTTGAGAGAATAGTGGATCTGATGACCATCATGTTTCATTGCAACCGTTTGGCATCGTCTTTGGTCTCCATGAGGGTCACCCTGTCGCACGGGGCCCTTCACATCGCATATGATATAGCACTCCTTGTCCAAAAACTTCAGGAGCACCTATGTCACCTGTCCTTGCGACTCCGTGCGATCAATCACCTTTTGGAGAAGTAGCTGTATTAAGAAAAGGGATCATGCAACGCCGCCATGGACCGGCACAACCACGTGGTATATAAGCCGCCACCAACGGCACAATATGATGGGCATGCAAGCTAGATGTCAACAAGGGTGGGCTCAAACCCGCATAAGTCAGATAGCACCAATCACCTTTTGCACGATTGCTAGTTTCACGAGGGAATCCATTGTGTTAGACTTTGGAATTAAAAGGAGGCACGACAGGGATCTCAGCTCTTGGGTGCCTTTCCTGCGATAGTTCTACACGTCCCCTGGGCAGCTGTTGTTTTTCGGGGTCAGTGCGCCGGCCGTCCTGGAGCCAGCGCGGGGTGCAGCAGGGTGACCCATTGGGGCCTGTTCTCTTTGACTTGGCCCTGCTACCGGTCTTGGAAGCGGGTGCGGCAGAGTTGCATCGCACGTAGGGGGCTGCGTTGGGGCACATCGGGGTCTTCGAAGATGACACCACGATTTGCGCTGAGCCGGAGGCCTTGGCCAAGTGCTTCTCTTCAATGTTCCGGGTGGCCAGTCACCAGGGGCTTTGAGGTTCATCCAAAAAAGCGTCTCCTGTGGCGGCGGACGGGGGGTGCTCTTCCAGGTGTGTTGGCAGGGATTCCATCGACAGTGGAGGGGGTGGAGCTGTTGGGTTGTCCCATTGGGTATCCTGGCTTTCGGAGGGGCTGGGGGGAGGAGTGGTTGCGTGAGCATTCACGTGAGCTCCAACTGCTACCGCGGCTAGAGGAGCCACGGGCGGCTGTGATGATGCTTCGGCTGTGCATTGAGCCCCGGGTGGACTTTCTTGTGCGCGCTCTGCCCACGGACGCGGAGTGGCTGCGGGTGCTACAAGAGTTCGATTTCAAGTATGGTGTACTCTCCTGGGCATCCCTGGGGTGGTGGAGGCCCCGTCGGATTCCCATGCTCGCGCTCTGTGGTTGACGCGGCTCTAGGCGTAGCTACCGTTCGACGTCGGGGGTACGGGCCTTTTCACTGTGGCACCCAGGATGCACCTCCCTATGCGTGCTCTTCTGCGGCTTTGCTCCAGTCTCTTTATGACTTCTTTGGCCTCCACATCCCTGCGAGTTATTGTGTCCTCTTTGGGAGGATGTTGTGGAGCTCCTGCCTGCTTCCATCGTCGCACGCTTGCCCCCCCGTTTGAGGTCCTTCGCCAGTGCACTGGATGGGGGTTGTACGAGCAACGCCTATCATTTTTCCACTTCAAGCGTCTTGAGTGGCTGGAGGAGGTGGAGATGGTCAGGGCTGCGCTGTTCCCGAAGGTGTGCAAGGCTGTGGTGCAGAGGAGTTGGGAGTGATAGAAACTGGGGCAGCCCTCAGGGAGGTGATCAGGCTCACTAAGAGCCGCCTAGGCAGGACCAACTGTTTGTGAGAGGGAGTTGCAGGTTGCACAGACAGAAATTACGGAAGCGAATGTAGGTTTACAGAGAACGCGGATGTCTGAATCGACTCTTGAGTAAGAAAGTAAATCATCACAGCTTTCTAACAAGCCCTTATATGCCTCATTTGGTTAAGGGAGCACTGAGATCCACTCTGTCAAAGCTCACCCTCTAGTACACTCCTAGCCTAGCCGGATGGGCGGCAGTCACCTTGTCACACAAGAGAATTATGTCTCGCACGGCCTGCACGGCTAATAATCGTGGACTGGTCCTTCCTTGAAGTCTCTTGGACGTCTTCCAGCCGTCTTTTCTCCTTGAAGGCCGCTCTCAACAGTCCTGGCCAATAATCCTGCCGCCTTTTGAGCTCAAAGTGCTTAGGTCGTCAGTTGAACCCGACCCATGATCTCCACACTTTGGAAATCCATATCTCACTCAAACAGACTCCGAATTGAGTTCCGTAAAGCGCGTTTGAACCTGTGAAACATCCTCTATGCAAGTGTTATGCCAGATGATTTTTATTGAGCAACCTATTTTTGTCACTTTCTGGCACTCTCATATCCATGATTCTCCCACTTTGCGAGAATAAAAATCACACAAGTCTGCACTGTCTCCTCAGCTGCTGAAAGCGGTGCGCTGCCAGTGGCTTGGTGAGGAAGTCTGCCAGCATCATGCTTGAAGGGCAGAGCTTGATCCGCACCACCTGCTTCGCCACGAGCTCACGGATGAAGTGGTACCGCAGGTCGATGTGCTTGGTGCGGGCGTGAAATTCGGCGTCCTTGGTCAGAGGAAAGGCGCTCATGTTGTCACAGTAGATGGTGGTCGCTGTAGTCTGCTGCTGTCCAAGGCTTACCAGTAGCTCACGCAGCCACACGGCTTCCTTTGCTGGTTCACTCAGGGCAATGTACTGTGGTTCGGTTGAGGAGAGGGCAACACACTCTTGCTTCTTGCTCCTCCAGCTGATTACACCTCCCCCGAGCACGAACATGAAACCATTGGTCGACCTCCTTGTGTCTAGGTCACCTCTCCAATCTGCGTCACTGTAGCCGATGAGGATGGGGTTGTTATTGCCGTTCAAGGTGAGGCAAAGGCTGCTGCTGCTGTCAAGGTAGCGCAACACACGCTTGACCGCCTCCCAATGCGGCACACCCGGATTCGCGCAAAACTTACTTAACACTCCCACTGCTTGGCTGATGTCGAGGCGCGTGCCAACCGCTGTAAATATGAGGCTTTCAACTGCTTCTTGGTACGGCAGTGCTTCCATGCGGCTGCTCTTTAACATGTCGCGGGTAGTTTGCGTCATGCTCAGCTTCGCTCCCACTTCCAGTGGTGTTGTTGCTTTGCGCGCTCCTGCCATGTTGAAGCGCTTGACGATGTCGCTCACATACGTGCTCTGCGACAATTCCAAAGTCTGCTGCTTCCGATCGCACTTGACCTGAAGGCCAAGTTAGTAACTGAGCTCTCCCATGTCCTTCATGTCAAACCTGGCAGCAAGGGACTGCTTCACATCGTCCAAAAAAGCCTTGGAGTCAGATGCAATGAGGAGATCATCAACATAGAGCAAGATGATGATCTGGCTTGCCTCTTGAGTGCGCCCATAGACTGCATGGTCAGCTTCACTACGCACAAAACCAAGGCGAGCCAGCTGCTCATCCATCTTGTGGTACCATGCTCGCGGGGCTTGCTTCAGGCCGTAGAGGGCCTTCACAAGCTTGCACACCAAACCTTCCTTCCTTTCCACGACATACCCCTCCGGCTGCTCCATGTACACATCCTCCTCGACGTCACCATTCAGAAATGCACACGTCACATCCATTTGGTGCACCTCCCAGTCCATAGCAGCAGCAAGAGCGAGGATAGCTCGGATGGATGGGAACTTAGCGACAGGTGCATATGTCTCATTGTAATCCACACCCTCAGTCTGCGCATACCCCTTTGCAACCAACCGTGCTTTGTACCTGAGCACCTTACCATCCGCACCACGCTTGCTCCTGAAGATCCACTGGCACCCAATCACCCGGCTGTCGCGTGGAGCCTCCTCAAGAGTCCAAGTGCCGTTCTTCATGAGCGCACCATACTCCTCATCTGCTGCACCACACCAATCTGCCGCCTTGGTACTGCGCATGGCTTCAACGAATGTGGCTGGGTCATCGGTGACTGTGAGGAAGAGAAGCTCGAGGTCAGATGACTCCGTTTGTGGTGGAAGAGTGCACAGCTTCACCAGCTCCTCCAGCGGCCTTTGTTTGTTTGCGAGGCGCTCGGATCGCCTCAGCGGCTCCCCACTGTCCTTTGCGTCTTTGTTGAGACGTGCGGACCGTCGTGGCAACTGCTGTGTGTTGCTTTGCTGCTCCTCCTCATCAGATTCCGCTGCCGACTCCTCCTTCTCAGCTCCCTCCACCTCTTTGTCGTCGCGCTGTCACCGCCATCTTCCGCACCACACTCTTCTGCTAGCGGTACTTCTCCCACTTCAGGTACAAGTGCGAGAGCAAGTGGAACAGCAGTCTTAGGACTCCAAGTCCAGCCCTTCACGTCCTCTTGAAAGACGACGTCGTGACTGCGGATGATCTTGCGAGCAGCGAGGTTGTAGAGGCGGTATCCCATGGTGTCGTAGCCGAAGAAGGCGGCCTTCACCGACTTTGCGTCCAGCTTGTTACGGCTGCCGGCAGGCACGTGCACAAATACGCCACACCCGAACGCTTTCAGGTGCGACACTGTTGGCTTGCACCCCGTCCACGCCTCCTCCGGTGTCATCAGTGGCACCGCACGCATGGGACTCCGGTTTTTTAGGTACACGGCAGTGTTGACCGCTTCCGCCCCTACGGTTGGCGGGAGCTCCGCGTCTTGGAGCATGCTGCGAACACGCTCCATGAGGGTGCAGTTTGCCCGTTCAGCCATGCCGTTCAGCTGCGGTGTTCCAGGTGGAGTGACCTCGTGCTTGATCCCGTGACGCTTTCAAGGTGCGGAAGTTGTTGGAGAGGTACTCTCCTCCACCATCGGTGCGAAGCACCTTCAGCCGCCTGCCACTCTCATTCTGTGCAGCAGTAATCCACACCTTGAAAGCATCAAAGCACTCATCGTTTCTAGCCAGGAATGACATCCACGTCTTCCTCGACTTGTCATCAATGAACGTGACAAAGTACAACTTGCCGGACAAGGATTGTGATGGCATGGGACCGCACAAATCAAAGTGAAGGAGTGAGAGAAGCTCAGTCGCGCCCTTCCCTTCCCCCGTGAAAGGAGAGCGGGCTTGCTTCCCTTCAATGCAGCTCTCACAAGGCGATGCACCAGGCTGCTTCACCCCCTTGAGCTCCAGGCCGTGGACCATCTGCTGCATGGAGATGATGGCGCCAAAGCCGAGGTGACCGAGCTGGCGGTGCCACAGGCCGATGTGTTTTCCTTCTCTTGCTGCCAACGCTGAGTCGGCGTCCTTCTCCGATGCCACGTAGAGGCGGTAAAGACCGTCCTTGTCCGCTTTTGCAAGCACACGCCCCACACTTGCAGAGATGGTGCAGCCACCATTCTCAAAGCGAACCTGTATACCTTCGGAGATGAGAGATGAAACAGAGAGGAGGTTAGCTGCCAGCCCTGGAACATGGAGCACCCCCTTCACACGACGTTCCACGTGCTTGCCCTCAACGGAAGCACAAAACACAATCTCACCCTCTCCAACCGCCATTTGTACATGGTTGTCCCCCATGTACACCCGACGAGGCTCAATGACGGTGTAGACAACGAACCACTCCCGGCGACACGTCATGTGTCGCGTGGCTCCCGAGTCGATGATCCAGAACAGGGCGGTGTTGTCGGAGACGTGCAGGACCCGGATGGTTGTCACAAATCCACTCTCCCAATCTACGGCATTCGCGGAAGCGTCGGACTGTTTTTCCGCTCCCACTCGAGCCGCAAGGTCCGCCTTCTTCTTCCGGCATTCGCACGCCCAATGGCCCGGCTTCTTGCAGTAGTGGCAGTTCCCCTTTTTTCCTCCTCCGCCGTTGCTCTTGGTTGGTGGAGCACCGCCCCCATGACCAAATTTGGTGATGAGAGTGACGTCTAGTCCGCTTCTATCTTCCTCTCCCTTGCGCCGCTCCTCAAACCGTAGGCTCTCCTCCACATCGTTGAGGCAGAGCTTGTCGCTGCGCTGGTCCAGGGCAAGAATGAGAGGAGTGTAGCTACTAGGAAGGCCAAAGAGGATGGTTAGCATGAGGACACGCTCCTTGACAGGGTCCTCAATCACAGCAAGCTGGTCAAAGAGCGACTTCACCATGTTGATGTAGTCAATCATGGATCCGGACTCATCTATCTTCACAGTGTGAAAGCGACGATGCAGCTGCATGTTCATGAGGATTGACTTGGAAGCATAAGTAGACTCAAGCTTTTTCCAAACCTCCTTTGGCGTGAGGATGCCACGAACGAGGAGTTGCTGTCGTTCGGCGCGATGGAGGTAGATGGTGGCGAGGGCGCGGTCACGCTTCACGCGGTAGGTACGGGCCTTGATAGAAGAGAGGGAGATTTCTTCTGGATCCTTCTCCTTCTCATCCACCTGACTCCAGAGATCTTTCTCCATCAGTACCATCTTCATGTTGTTGCTCCAGTTGAAGAAGTTCTTGCTTTCAAACTTGGCGATGTTGACGCCGGCCACCACAGAAGTGGATGTCGCCATGGTAGTGCAACGTGCAGCCCACAAACGACTCTTTCACACAACAGGGTGCAAGGAATGCCTCAAGGATGAGACAAAGCCTTGTTCTAGCTCTGATACCACTGATAGAAACTAGGGCAGCCCTCAGGGAGGTGATCAGGCTCACTAAGAGTCGCCTAGGCAGGACCAACTGTTTGTGAGAGGGAGTTGCAGGTTGCACAGACAGAAATTACGGAAGCAAATGTAGGTTTGCAGAGGAAGCGAATGTCTGAATCGACTCTTGAGTGAGAAAGTATCATCACAGCTTTCTAAGAAGCCCTTATATGCCTCATTTGGCTAAGGGAGCACTGAGATCCACTCTGTCAAAGCTCACCCTCTAGCACACTCCTAGCCTAGCCGGATGGGCGGCAGTCACCTTGTCACACAAGAGAATTATGTCTCGCACGGCCTGCACGGCTAATAATCGTAGACTGGTCCTTCCTTGAAGTCTCTTGGACGTCTTCCAGCCGTCTTTTCTCCTTGAAGGCCGCTCTCAGCAGTCCTGGCCAATAATCCTGCNATATGCCTCATTTGGCTAAGGGAGCACTGAGATCCACTCTGTCAAAGCTCACCCTCTAGCACACTCCTAGCCTAGCGGGATGAGCGGCAGTCACCTTGTCACACAAGAGAATTATGTCTCGCACGGCCTGCACGGCTAATAATCGTGGACTGGTCCTTCCTTGAAGTCTCTTGGACGTCTTCCAGCCGTCTTTTCTCCTTGAAGGCCGCTCTCAGCAGTCCTGGCCAATAATCCTGCCGCCTTTTGAGCTCAAAGTGCTCAGGTCGTCAGTTGAACCCGACCCATGATCTCCAAACTTTGGAAATCCATATATCACTCAAACGGACTCCGAATTGAGTTCCGTAAAGTGCGGTAGAACCTGTGAAACATCTTCTTTGCAACTGTCATGCCAGATGATTTTTATCAAGCAACCTATTTTTGTCACTTTCTGGCACTCTCATATCCATCAGGGAGGTGGGTTCCCAAGGGGCGACTATCTGGCTTCAAGCCAGCCTTGTGGGTCCTGGTGATCACCTCTACTTGGCCCCAGCTGAATTTTGCCTCCACACCCAGCTTTGGTTGGGTCTACCTTCGGGATACCTCTCCATCCATTGCGGTCATGGGCTCCTGCCGGTAGATATCACGCGTCCTGCGTATTCTGGGCCAATTTTTCGCGTCCACCATGGCATCCGAGACGATCAGTGGAGACGGGCGAGGGTGGTGGCGTTTGCATGCTTTCATACCCCGATGTTGTGCCGGTCAGGGGCGGTGTTTGCATGCTCCTCAGTTATCAAGATTTTCCTCAAGAAAAAAAGGGGGGATGGGCTGTGGGCAGGAGGTAGGCACTTCGGCACCTGCCTCCCTATGCACGACAAGAAGGGAGTGGAAAAGCTGGCACAAGAATCGAAGGCATGGGACATGCAGGGGGGAGGGAGGAGGGGGGGGGGAGGTGCAAGGTCTTTTCCATTCTCACCCTCCCCTTCTCTCTCTCTCTCTCTCTCTCTCTCTCTCTCTCTC
>SZWC01002781.1:29871-41011 GCA_023375785.1 Penium margaritaceum | reverse complement strand
CAACAGCCCCATCCTCATCGGCTACAGTGACGCAGATTGGGGAGGTGACCTGGACACAAGGAGGTCAACCAGTGGGTTTGTGTTTGTGCTCGGGGGAGGTGCAATCAGTTGGCGGAGCAAGAAGCAAGGGTGCGTCGCCCTCTCCTCCACCGAAGCAGAGTACATCACCCTGAGCGAAGCAGCAAAGGAAGCCGTGTGGTTGCGTGAGCTGCTGGCAAGCCTTGGACAGCAGCAGACCACAGCGACCACCATCTACTGTGACAACATGAGCGCCATTGCTCTGACCAAGAACGCAGAGTTTCACGCCCGCACCAAGCACATTGACCTGCGGTACCACTTAATCCGCGAGCTCGTGACGACCTGAGCACTTTGAGCTCAAAAGGCGGCAGGATTATTGGCCAGGACGGCTGAGAGCGGCCTTCAAGGAGAAAAGGCGGCTGGAGGACGTCCAAGAGACTTCAAGGAAGGACCAGTCTACGATTATTAGCCATGCAGGCCATGCGAGACATAATTCTCTTGTGTGACAAGGTGACTGCCGCTCATCCCGCTAGGCTAGGAGTGTGCTAGAGGGTGAGCTTTGACAGAGTGGATCTCAGTGCTACCTTAGCCAAATGAGGCATATAAGGGCTTGTTAGAAAGCTGTGATGATGTACTTTCTCACTCAAGAGTTGATTCAGACATTCGCGTTCTCTGCAAACCTACATTTGCTTCCGTAATTTCTGTCTGTGCAACCTGCAACCCCCTCTCACAAACAGTTGGTCCTGCCTAGGCGGCTCTTAGTGAGCCTGATCACCTCCCTGAGGGCTGCCCCAGTTTTCATCATTGCAAACTATTTGAACCCTAATTCAAAAAAATGGGGGTCAACTGGAGTCTATGTCCAAGTCGAAGTTGATATGCTTGGTGACTCCACCTTGACCCCCAAAAGTCGGAAGTTGAAGTCTTCATGGATGGACGTGGTCGTGACATGGTGGAATAGGGACAGGTGGTGCTCCAGCAATGTAACACGCGCCACATGCTTGCGGATTGCTTGACCAAAGCACAACCATTGGATTGGTACGTGATGAGAGTGGCCGGACATGGGATGACCAACTGTGAAGGGCTAGATGGCATAGCAAAAGATGAGTGAGAGCAAGCAGGATTAGCGGGCATGGAAGGTGCAAGGGGGAGAATGTTGTCCCTGAGCATGCTCAGGTGCGGCACCGGGAGGCATTGACAAGCCGCTAGAGGGGTGAAAAATCCTCACTTTTCACTCGAGCTGCTTTGAAAGTAATAAAAATCCAGATTTGATTGAAATTCCTGAAATTTGAGTTGCTGAATCCGGCGAAAGTTGAATCACCGGGATTGGACAAAGAAGGAGGGAGATATGGGCTTCCAAGATTGGGGCGTGCACGGCGGTTTGGGGAGTCTGCTGTAATTCGACTGCCGGTGAAAAATCCACCAGAACGAGTAACAAATGTATATCTGGTGATTTAGTCCCAGAAGACTGCCGAGGCGTCTGGTGGATAAGATCCACCAGAACGAGTAGTGTAGGTTGTTGCTGAGGGAGTCCAAAACTCAGTGGTATAACTTGTTAATCAGGGACTTCGTCAAAATTCTGACTCTAGGTCTGCGGACAGGTTCTAAACCATGTCAATCCCCATCACCAAACTCGATGATTAACTCATAAAAACGCATCCCAAAAGCACAGGGGGCACCACCACTATGTGTAGGGACATCTGCACGTTCGGCAAGGTGTTTTGATGGGTCCTTATGTGTGAGGGCACCTCAACGGGCGGACATTGTGTTCGCCGCCAACTGAGCTGCTGGATTGGGGTGCCACGTGGTGGGAGCTATGGTTAACCGAATTGCATGCGGTTTGGTACATTGGTAAGCTTGAGATTAGCCCTAAAGTTTGTCAGTTCATGTCCAAAAACTAACCCAAAATGCCATTATTCTCTTCAGAAACGTGACTGTCTCGCAACTCTTTCCAACTCTCACAAATATAGTGTGAGGCGACTAGATGCTCACGCCTAGACTCAAGACTCGCACAAAAAAAAGACATGAACACAGTGAAGAGCGCCGGCACACGTTAGAACTGCCATTGCACAGAGGTGGTTTTTCGACACAATGTCGTCTCAAAATGCAACAACGATGTTATCCGCGGACAAAAAAACTTCCTACAGCAAATAGCAAGGACCGGTCATCTATATGGGCCCATAATCCTTTGTTGGAATGTGGTTCCAACAATTCAATAATTCCAGTGATTGAAAGTAAATTTTTTTAAGACTTGTCAAATTTTATTAAACTTTATTTGTTATAAATGAGCCTCTAGAGTGAAGAAGAAATAACATTTCCACAAGATGCCTCCAAACAACACTCCCGGACATGCTGAGGAGCAACATACACCGTTAAGAGCCAATGAGGCACATATAATGGGACTGATCTATGGGCTCTCCCAGATCGAATCGGTTGACCACTTTCAGACCCTTTTGATCCTCATGGACCATGAGAGTGGAAGCACTTGGCACTGTAGGAAGGAGATGAAGAACCCGCTCCCTCAGGGTCTGGCTGTGCCTCTATTGGTGAATATTTGCAATTGTGTACATTCAATCACAATCTGCATCACCAGAAACATCTTCATGAATCCTTCATCTTTTACAAAGATAGGTTCAATTCCTTCACATAAATCTACTTGTCTAGCTGCCCATGGAGGAACATGTTGTCCACATCCATCTAATCGACTTCCCAGTCATGTAGGACAGATAGGCTAAGTAGGACGTTTGCAGTGTCAAAGAGACCCACATGCACAAATGTGGCATCGTACTTGCCTTCCTGTACTTGCAAGCAATCCTTCACCACAAGGTGGCCTCGTGGCACTCAAGAGAGCCATCCAGTTTCTTCTTCATGTGGAAGACCCAACCGACCTGATTGGCCTTGCAGCCAGGTGGCAGAACGAAGAGCTCAAGAATGTTGTGCTTCATCATTGCCTTGCGTTCCTCATTCATGGCCGCCTCCCAGATCTCTGCGCTAGGCACAGAATGTGCCTGAAGATGGGCTCAGGGCTAAGCTGTAGGTGTGGTGCGAGTACAGCAGCCACTATGGAGGAGGTAGGCCAACGAAGCATTTGGAGGTTTGCTGCAGTTTAGACAGGGAGGTTCTTGCAGTGCAACAGGTCATGTTTCGCCATTTTTGGTGGTGAGATCCCATCCCTTGGCCCTGAGAATACAAACTAGAATAAGCACTTTAGTGCCAGGCTTTCTATTTACTACCGAACAAGCCAGTACCATGTGATGTGGTCATTATGGACTGCTCATCAAGCATTCCACTGTGGGTGGATGTGGACAGCGACAACTGCCACTCTCTCATGACTACAGCTCAACGGAGACTTAGAGGAGGAAAAAACATGTGATGTGTTATACGGAAGCCCCGGTCCACAGTAAAAACAGGGGAAAGAGAAGACCGTGGCTCTAGAGATGACTGGGGCACTGGGAATGACTGCAGATAGGGAGACAGCTGTTATTCTGGAGAATTCAGCAGGATAATCATGCACGATTGCATGGACCTCATGGTCAGTGATGTTGTGGAGATAGAGGGCAAAGCACAAGCATAATCAATACAGTAGTCGGTGCACTTGTCTCCAGTGAGGGAAACACATCAGGTGAAGTGGACGGAATAGAAGGGGAGGCAATGGTCAATGGATATATGGCTATTCATAGTTTTTATTCACTTGTTGATAAGTGTGTTTAGACATACGTATACATGAAGTTTTTTGGAAGTTTTGGTGTGAGAGAAAAAAAATGTATTCACTCTTAAAAGATGTATTCTGTCCTAAGAAACTAAATAAGAAAACATGTAACTTATTTTTAAACATATGTCATCTGTGAAAACGACCTTTTCCAGGCTCTTGTACAGTGTAGGTCTCTTAAGATAAAAAAAATGTGGCACATTTGAATATCTTGTTCATGCAACTTCATGAAATGACTGAATTTTTTTATCTACGAACATTTATGTGGCGCAACCCTCCCCCTCCCTCCCCCCCTCCCATGTCCTACAAAGTTCATGTCTAGTCTCCAGCCTCCCACCCACAACCCAAAAGCATGTGTGGCAAGTGAAAGAGGGCGTGTACCTCACAGATACTATGAGGGGTACAGTAATGTACGTGTAGTTTACTTCTGACTGTGGCTTCTATGAGAAATCTCTTCATAATATACATTTGTGTATTCTTCAGAAACCCTCATTGTACACTGTCCATACACAAACGAGGAATTTAGGATGGGGGAGATTGGCGGGCTCGATTTCCGTCAAAAGATACTCCTCCCCTCCACCAAAACAAGAAATTGTACATGGAAAGTGTTGTAGACAGTGTATCTGATGAAATCTAGAAAAGAAACATGAATGTATTTGCCATGTATATAAAAATGCCTATTTGGCGAAACATCTGTCGACTGAAAAAACTTTTGTATTTCCTTTGGAGTTATCCACGAACATTCTTTCATATACTTTACACATACAATCCTGACCCATTTGGGGGGGGGGGGGGGGACTTGCTCAACTTTGGCTGGAGTCCACCCCCCTCTCCCACTATGAAATTGTATGTAGCAAGTGCATGAGAACGTACATCTGACAGACGTTAAATGAACATAATAGAATGTACTTTCATGTGTATGCTTATTGTGGCTTCTAAAAAAATTCCCGTGACGTGCAACAATTGTGTATATCTCTTCAACCCCCTGTCATACAACATCCATACATCCACTACGTTACTGACCAATCATCTTGCCTCGTACCTCGCTTCAGCATTGATCTTATCATGGCATCAGAGCTCGGATTACTCCAGGTTGTGTCCTTGCGGTTGGCCACTCCATTAGCCTTGACAGAGCCCTTGCCCTCATTGTGTACACGCACAACACCAAACCCTTTTGAATTTCCCCTACCCTACTCCTTGTGCTTGATCTTGGCCTTGCCAACACCCTCCCCCTTGGCTTCAAACTTGGTCTCAACGGCATCCTTAGCCCCGTCCTTGGTCTTGGCCTTGTTCTTGCCTTCGACCTTGGCCTCGCTCGCCGTNATCTTGCCTCGTACCTCGCTTCAGCATTGATCTTATCATGGCATCAGAGCTCGGATTACTCCAGGTTGTGTCCTTGCGGTTGGCCACTCCATTAGCCTTGACAGAGCCCTTGCCCTCATTGTGTACACGCACAACACCAAACCCTTTTGAATTTCTCCTACCCTACTCCTTGTGCTTGATCTTGGCCTTGCCAACACCCTCCCCCTTGGCTTCAAACTTGGTCTCAACGGCATCCTTAGCCCCATCCTTGGTCTTGGCCTTGTTCTTGCCTTCGACCTTGGCCTCGCTCGCCATTGTCACTGGCATTACCCTCTACCATGGCGTTTCTGTGAGCCGTGGCTGTGCCCTTGGATCTTCTCTTTGCCGCAGCTCTTGCCCCTACCCGTCACCTATGCTGCGGCCTTTCCCTACTTTTGACCTTGGCCACGGCCGCTTCTCTGGCTTTGGCCTTTGTTTCTGTACACCAACTCTGCCACAGCCACTGCTCCGGTGGCAGACCTCGTCACCACTGTCGACCTCAAACCTCAGCCACCTTCTTTACACTGAAATGGGATAGATATTTTGTGCGACCTCAATAGGTTGAAATTGTGCGGCACATTGGTCCACCTCGCCTCACCAAAGACACCCTTGTTCATCTCACCCCACCAAAGGCACCCTTTACTAGTCCTGGGTGGCATTTTTGAATGCATGGGCTAAGCAAAAATAGGTGTGGAATTGCTGATAGAATCTTAGGCAACTCTCAGGGAGGTGATCAGGCTCACCAAGAGCCGCTAGGCAGGACCAGTTGTATGTGAGATAACTTTATCTGCAGGTTGCAGATACACAAGTATATACAAATGCGGAAGCGTGTAAAGTTGTGTAGAGAGGGCAAATGGCTGGTTTTACTCGTGGATGAGAAAGAAAATCAGCACAGCTTTCTAACAAGCCCAATTATGCCTTATTTGGCACATGGTGCTGAAAGAACCACTCTGTTAAAGTTAACCTCCTACCACACTCCTAGCCTAGCGGGATGAGAGGCAATCACACTCTCACACAAGAGAATTACCATCCCTACCATGTGCACAACCAAAAATCTTGGTGGGGACCTTCCTTGAAGCTCCATGAAGATCCTCCTACTGCCTTTCTACCTTGAAGGCCACTCCAAACCACCCTGGCCAATAATTCTGGCCGTCATTGGTGCCGGTAGTGCAGGAACCGTCACTTGAACCAAACCCACTGCCACCAAATCTTGAAAATCCATATCTTCCTCAAACAGAATCCAAATTTAGTTCCATAAAGTGCTCAGAACCACGAAGACATCCCCTATGCATCTGTTGTGCCTGTTGATCTTTATCGAGCAACCCACTTTTGTCACTTTTTGGCACCCTATATCCATCATTCTCACACTTTGCAACAAAAAAAATCACACAAGTCCACACTGTGCCCTGAGCTACTGAAAGTGATGTGCTGCCAACGGCTTGGTCACAAAATCTTCCAGTATCATGCTTGAGGGGCAGAACTTGATGTGCACCACTTCCTTTGCCACGAGCTCGCGGAAAAAGTAGTAGCGCATGTCGATATGTTTGGTGCAGGTGTGGAACTCTGCTTTCATTGTGAGCGCGATGCCGCTCATGTCGTCATAGTAAATGTTTGTTGCAGTTGTCTACTGCTGCCCAAGACTTCCCAGCAGCTCATGCAGCCACACTAATTCCGTCACTTCTTTGCTCAAAGCGATGTACTCTGCCTCGGTGGAGGAAAGAGCAACACACTCCTGCTTCTTGCTCCTCCAACTGATTGTTGCTCCCCCAAGAAAAAAACACAAAACCACTAGTCGATCTCCCTGTGTCCAGATCTCTGCCCCAATCTGCATTGCTGTAGCCAATGCGGATGGGGCTGTTGTTGCCATTGAAGGTGAGGCTAAGGCTGCTACTGCTATCAAGGTAGCACAAAACGCGCTTAATCGCCTCCCAATGTGGCATACCATGGTTGGTGCAAAACTTGCTCACTGCTCCCACTGCTTGGTTGATGTCGAGGCGCGTGCTGATGGGTGCATACATGAGGCTCTTGATTGCTGCTTGGTATGGTCCCACCTCCATGCGGCTGAAGCACTTCATGATGTTGCGCATGTAAGTTCTCTGCAAAAGCTTCAAGGTCTGCTGCCGCCGATCACGCTTCACGTGTAGACCTTGGTAGTAGCTCAGCTCTCCCATGTTCTTCATGTGAAACCTGACTGCAAGGGACTGCTTAGGATCTTCAAGGAGAGACTTTGAGTCAGAGGAAATAAGAAAGTCATCAATATAGAGCAGGATGATGACCTGGCTTGTGTCTTGTCTTTGCCCATAGATCGCATGATCTGCCTCGCTATACACAAAACCAAGGCTAGCCAACTGCTCATAAATCTTGTGGTACCGTGTATGCTGTGCTTGCTCATTCCGTAGACTGCCTTCACAAGCTTGTACATGTGATCCTCCTGCCCTTCAACCACAAACCCCTCTCGCAGCTCCATGTACACATCCTCCTCAAGGTCACCATTCAGAAATGTACACATCAGATCCATCTGGTGCACCTCCTTGTCCATGACAGTGGCAAGAGCAAGGATTGCACAGATGGAGGGAAACTCTGTAACGAGTGCCAACGTTTCGTTGTAATCCATACCCTCAGTCTGTGCATACCCCTTTGTAACCAGTCGTGCTTTGTACCTGAGCATCTTACCATCAGCACCACGCTTGTGCGGGAAGATCCACCTGCATCCGATCACCCAGCTATCACGTGGAGCTTCCTAAAGAGTCCAGGTCTCATTCTTCATGAGTGCCTTGTACTCCTCATTTACTGCGGCATGCCAATCTGCTGCATTGTTACTGCTCATGGCTTTGCTGAACGTTGTTGGGTCGTCGAGGACAGTGAGGAAGAGGAGCTCGATGTCAGAAGATTCCTGTGAAGATGAAAAAGTGTACAGGTTCAGCAACTCCTCCAGCCACCTCTCTTTGCTTGCCAGTCACTCAGATCACCACAGTGGCTCCACACCACTATCTGTACCATGGTTGAGGCGTGGAGACCTCCGTGGTAGCTGTTGTTGCTTGCTCGGCTGCTCCTCCTTGTCTGCTTTGGTTGTCGGCAGCTTTGCCTCCTCAGCTCCCTCTGCTGCTCTGTCACCACTACCTTCCGCTAGCTCCTCTTCAGCTGCAGGCTCTTTGGCTCCCACTGGCTTAAGAGCCTGTGTAACCATGATTGCTTCCATAGGGTTCTATTTCCAGCCCTTCACGTCCTCCTTGAATACTTCATTATGGCTGCAGATAATCTTGTGTGCGACAAGGTTGTACAGCCGGCATTCCATGTGTTGTAGCCGAGGAAGGCAGCCTTCACACCCTTGGCATCCAGCTTGTTACGGTTAGCGCCAGGCACATGGACGAGTGTGCCGCAACTGAACACCTTTAGGTGTCTGAAAGTCGGCTTGCGTTCCTTCCATGCCTCCTCCAACGTCATCAGCGGCACGGTACGTGTTGGGCTCCGGTATTTCAGGTATAGGGTGGTGTCGACTGCCTCAATCCAGAATGTTGGCGGGAGCTTGGCTTCCTTGAGTATGTTGTGGGCGTTTGGCATGCTCAGCCATGCTATTTAGCTGTGGTGTTGTGGATGGACTCACCTCGTGTCAGATCCTGTGGTTATTGAGGAAGTCATTGGAGAAGTACTCGTCTTGGCCATCGGTGTGAAGCACCTTCATGCGCCTGCCACTCTAGTTCTGTGCAGCACCTACCCATGCCTTGAATGTGTCAAAACACTCATCCTTCCAGGACAAAAGAAAACACGTCTTCCGCAAATTTTCTCAATGAACGTGAGAAAGTAAAGCTTTCTGAACAAGGACTGTGATGGCATTGGACCACACACGTCAGAGTGCACAAAGGAGAGAAGCTCAGCTGCTGCCTTCCCCTCCCTAGTGGATGGAAAGCGGGCTTGCTTCCCTTTGATGCAGCTCTTGTAGGCAGACGCACCGGGCTGCTTCACCTCCTTCAGCTGCATGCCGCGCACCATCTGCTGCATTGAGAAGATTGTGCCTAGGCCGAGGTGTCCAAGCCGACGATACTACAGGCCGATGTCGTTGTCTCCCACTCTCACAGCTGCCATTGAGGCAGCTCCCTTCTCCGATGCCACAAAAAGAGGACAGAGGCCATCATCCCCGAGTAACAAATGTACATCTGATGATTTAGTCCCGGAAGACTACCAAGACGTCCACTGGATAAGATCTATTAGTGCAGGTTGTTACTGAGGGACTTAGCAAAAATCCTGACTCGGCGTCTAAAACTCAGTAATACAGTTCATTACTTGGGGACTGTCCATATTCCGATTGCAGGTCCGCGGACAGGTTTCGAACCACATCAGTTCCCATCACCAAACTCGATCATTAACTCATCAAAACACATCCCAAAAGCAGAGGGGGCACCGCCATTATGTGTAGGGACATCTGCACCTTCAGAAAGGCGTTTTGATAGGTCATTGATGTGTGAGGGAACCTTGGTGGGTGGACATCGTGTGCTCCGCCAACTGAGCAGCTAGATTGGGATGTTGCGCTTTGGCTGACGTAGCAGGAGCTATGGTTAACTGAATCGCACACGGTTTGTTGTTTTGGGAAGCTTGTGAATAGCCCTACAACTCTTCAGTTTATGTCCATGTCTAGAAACTAATGCAAAATGCCGTTATTCCCTTCTTAAAGGTGATTGTCTCACAACTCTGTCCAACTCCCACAAACATAGCACAAAGCAAAGCTGTGAACAAAGTGAAGACCCTTTGGGGCATGTTGGAACTGCCACCACACAGCAGCAGTCTTCTGACATCCATGGCATCAAAGACGGAACCTGTGTGGAATATTATGAGGGAAAGGCACACTGACAGAATTTTCCCAAGTCCATAAGAGAAAACACTTCACCTCTTCCCTTGGTTCATGTTGATCACACTGGACCCATGCTCGTGCCTTCCTTCAAATATGGAGGGAAGGTGTGGGACCCCCCGGTATGTCTATATGTCTACCGTTCATTTCTTGGAAAAAGGCGGTTCAATACGTCATTTGGATGTGGAATCGTGCACCCCAAGGTCCACTGGAAAAATCAGTGACACTCTGGGAACGCTGGTTTGAGGAGAAGGCCGGCTTGCAGCCAGCACGGGTGTAGGGAGCGATGGCATGTGTCTGGTTCCTGCAGCCATAATGTGAGAACAAACTCAGTCCACGTGGATAATGGTCCGTCTTTGTTGGGGTCTCTCACGCCTCGAAAGCATGGCGATTTGGCACTCCATGAATCACTCCTTCCTGGAAAGTCTAGATGCATCCTTCTTGGAGCACATGTCCTACAAGGAGTTTCGCACACTCCGGCATGCTCCACCCATGCCCACTCCAGAGCACAATTCACAATACGTCAGTGTGCCTATGTTTGTACCCAGCTGAACACAAGGACCAAGTGGACGGCCATCACAAGACCATAGAGCTGAAACCAGCTCACCTGTATCCAAAGATCTGCTCACACCCACAGACCTTGCCAGCTTTAGTTCAGGTACATTAGCTTGGACCACACGAGTACAAACAAGGATACCAAGGTTATACTCATGCCACCTCCCGAGCCAGCATGTCGATCTCTTTTCACCTTGACTTGCATGAATTACAGACAGTTCTTTCACACAGTCAGGGTCAATGGTGTGGGCATTCTGTTAAAGCAAATAGTGTCATCTCTCCACAGATTAGTGCTTAGTGGAGTAGGACATTCTGTGACCTTGTCCATCGTTTGGCACTTTCCCAAAGTGAGGACCGTTGAGGTCAACGGCTATGAGCCGTAAGGTCGCTACGTGAGCGCGCCAGTCCGACTAGGATGGCGCGCGTGCATGCTTGCCTCCTTATGGAGGCCCCAGTGTTCTGTTCCTTTCACTTCTTGATCTCAAAGTCTTCTATTCTCAATCTTACGTCTGAAATTCCCTGTCGGCCCCCTCAATCATCTTCAACATGGCATCGCGTCCAGCTTCCTGGCCGGTGGGTTAGCCGATCACCCTCGCTTCCGCCTCCTACACGCGGCTACGCCGCCTTCCTCTCACGCTCCACCGTAGTCGTCGCTTCCCCGTTCGGCTCTCCTTTCG
>SZWC01002781.1:13643-26496 GCA_023375785.1 Penium margaritaceum | reverse complement strand
CTCCTCTCCCTCCTATTCATCCTCCACCTCCTCTCACTCCTCCACATCCTCTACCTCTTCCACCTCCCCCACCTCCTCCACCTCCTTCTCCTCCTGCTCCTTGTCCTCCTCTTCCTCCTCCTCCTCCTCCTCCTCCTCCTTCTGCTCCTCCTCCTGCAACACCTCCTCCACCTTCTCCACCTCCTCCACCTTCTTCTCCATCTCCTCCTCCTCCTTTGGCTGCCCTTTCTCCTTTGCCACATGTCATGTGCCCTCGCACATGGAATGTGGCCTGGTTTACTCCTCTCTTCGTGCACCCTTTTCCGTGGGCTGCAGATCCCCATCTCCGTCAAGGTGACGCTGCCCCATGTCCTTTCCTCTTTGGTTGGGGACTCACCCATTCATTTTCCACTCTTCACACTCCAAGCCACTCCGGCCTTCATCATCATGTGCTCCGCACACCCCGCTCGACGCCTCCAATAACAGGCGTCGGATGAACACTCCCGCAGTCTTCTGCTTGCTTTCCCTTTGCCAACAACAGTGATCTGACTCCACCACTTTACCTTCTAACGACAATCATGCAAGAGAGGGGATGTAGCGGGCGAGTGTTACACAAAGTTGTCAACGACCCTCGCTCTTCTCGTACATGTTCCGCCACCTTTTGAGCTTATGTCGTGATGTTGAACTAGTTAGAAGTGCACTGCGATGGCTCATGTTGACTTCTGATGCGTGACACTAGTCGGCATCTTAGCTTCTGATATCATGTTAAAGCAAATAGTGTCATCTCTCCACAGATTAGTGCTTAGTGGAGTAGGACATTCTGTGACCTTGTCCATCGTTTGGCACTTTCCCAAAGTGAGGACCGTTGATGTCAACGGCTATGAGCCGTAAGGTCGCTACGTGAGCGCGCCAGTCCGACTAGGATGGCGCGCGTGCATGCTTGCCTCCTTATGGAGGCCCCAGTGTTCTGTTCCTTTCACTTCTTGATCTCAAAGTCTTCTATTCTCAATCTTATGTCTGAAATTCCCTGTCGGCCCCCTCAATCATCTTCAACACATTCTTCAGACAGAAGCTCTTACTCTTACCGAAGCAAGGAGGAGCCCTGATGCACCAGATTAGGAGAAAGCCATGAGTGCTGAGCTGAATTCTCTACTTGATCATGAGGTTCACGAGCAAATACCTCTACCAGCATGGAGGAAAGCCATAGATTTCAAATGGATTTTCAAACTGAAATGCAATCTGGTGGGCATCATGGAGGAGTACAAGGCCCAACTGATAGCCAAAGGGTTCCACCAAGCATTGAGACGGAAAATTATGCGCCTGTTGACAAGTATTGGACCAGTTGCCTGATGTTGGCTGCTACTGCATGTGAGGGCTGGGACATTCACCAAATGGATGTGAAGAACGCGCTTCTTAGTGGTTAAGGGTGCACACCAAATCCACGGAGCCGCGGATCTTACTCACGGAGCACGGATCTCGGATCCATCCGCGGTTCCGGATCAGCAGAAAGGATCCGATCCGTGGAACCGCAGATCCTGCGTCAGGGGGGTGGGGGGGGGGGGGNGATAGCCAAAGGGTTCCACCAAGCATTGAGACGGAAAATTATGCACCTGTTGACAAGTATTGGACCAGTTGCCTGATGTTGGCTGCTACTGCATGTGAGGGCTGGGACATTCACCAAATGGATGTGAAGAACGCGCTTCTTAGTGGTTAAGGGTGCACACCAAATCCACGGAGCCGCGGATCTTACTCACGGAGCACGGATCTCGGATCCATCCGCGGTTCCGGATCAGCAGAAAGGATCCGATCCGTGGAACCGCAGATCCTGCGTCAGGGGGGTGGGGGGGGGGAGGGGGGCTGGAGAATCAAGCGATGGTCTAGTTCAAACCGACGCTATGGCCATTATCCCCGCCGTCAGGGGGATTGCACCTGGACAAGGCGCGATTGCATGTCATGACGTGGATGACCTGTAACTGCAGCCACCGCAGATATTGAAATGCGGTGTAGAAATAAAGCACGAACCACTGACTGTGTGACACCTTGTGCTTTGCGTGGCAACCTAGCTGGAGAAATATCTCACGTCTGCCAGCGTCTTGTGCAGATAGACTATCCATCGCACATGTCTGCACGGCATGCCAGAAAGAAGCGCGTCACATGTACACCTTGGGGAGCATGAGGTGCCATGAGCGTTGTGCATGCCCGGTGTCCGAAGCATGAAATGCACTCCGATTCGTTTGAGCAACAAACGAATCACAGACCGTTGTCCACTCCGGACGGTACACAATGACATGTGGATGATTCACTTGAACTAAAATGCTCGCTTCATAAGTGATATTACGTGCTTCACAAGATGGGTTTAATCATTTTCTGGTTATAAACTGCGGGTTTTGCCAAATGAAATACGGATATTTCATGAAAAACCTAGCATCGCGGGTTGGCCTTTGCATCGCAAGATCCGGGTTTGGGGTCTTCCCTCGGGCGCCATTCGTGCTTTGAGCGGGTTGTTTTCATGGAAGAGCACTCCGAGTCAGAGTGCTCGTCACTCCACACTCGTCAGTCAGAGTCTCTGACTGACGAGTGCCACCGTTGGCACCATGGCCGACGATGGTGCCGCAGACGAGTCAGGCACAATGCGTCGCCCAGCTTCAGACGATGAGGAAGACAGTGGTGACGAGACACATGGCGAGAAACGCAATGACCTGGAAGAGACAAGCACGCCGTCCGTGCTGTGGCTCGAGTTCACCAAGACCGGGACCAAAGAAGACTCGCTTGCGCAGTGCAGCCACTGCCCAAAAAATTACTCCCACAAGCAGGGGTGCACATCGAACATGTGGAAGCACATGCGGAACAAGCACTCCATCATCTACAAGCGTTTGAAGGAGGAAGTCGCCGCTCAGGCGCTGAACCAGGCCACTGTCCAGGCGGTTGCTGTTGCTGTCGAAGCCGAAGAGGGTGTGCCTGTCAATCAGGAGAACACCATCATCGCACAGGGCGCCGCTGCGGTCGGCGTCGTGTTCGACAAAAGTATTTCCAGACTTGCGTCTGGAAACACGTCATCGACAAAAACGTGAGCTTCCTCAGCATGGAGTCCTACTGGCTACAACAACCTTTCGTGCACACCAATCCAGCAGCTGTGATGCCAGGGCGCATGACAGTCTCCAGGCAGATCATTCTCGCTGCAGCAGCCTTCAGAACGAGAATCCGTCGGTAGCTGTCAGAGGTCAAATCTGCAGTTTCTTTCACAACTGACGGCTGGAAAGGAGACAATAGGATGAAGTATGTTGGGGTGACAGCTCACTGGATGGATGATTGGAAAATCAAGGCTGTGGCTCTGTCTTTCCCGGCTGTACCAGAGAGTCCCACTGCAGTCAGGATGTTTGAAGTCTTGTCAGAGGCACTCAAGTCCTGGGGGCTCTGGGACAGGATGTTCTGCTTGACCGTGGACAATGAAAGCACGAACGATGCCATGATTGACAATCACAACATCCCCGCTGCAGACTGCTCATTCGAGAAGGCTGGGCATATTCGCAGCTTAGCGCACATCATGAATCTGGCGGTGAATGACCTCATGAACCTGCCCGCTGTCAGTGAAGTGATCTCATCTGCACGCAACATCGCTGTTTTTGCAACCCGCAGCACGCCTCGTGAGCAGTCACTCATAAACCGTGCGGCAGCGGAGGGTTTTACCTATCAGTCATTGCATCTTGACACTGAGACGCGCTGGAACTCCACGCTCAACATGATGGAGCGTGTGCTGTACTTCAGGCCTGTTTTGCCAAGCTGGCTTGATGGGTATAGGCGGGATGGAGAGGTTCTGAAGTTGAGCTCCAATGAGTGGACCCTCATTGCGCTAATGACCGTGATTCTCAAGCCTTTCAAGGCTTACACTGACGAAGTCAGTGGCAGCAAGTACCCCACCCTCAATCTCGTCATCCCGTTCTTGGAGTCCATGTTTGATAAGCTCTCAGGCTGGCAGGTGAAAGCAGAGGCAGTAGTGGCAAAAACCAAGAGAAGGGGTGCTGCAGGGAAGCTGGACCCAAAGGAGAAGCTGTTGGCCAGCCTGCTGCCGGGGCTGGAGAACGCACTTGCAAAACTGGAGAAGTACGCCCGGCTCCTGACTGATCGTCATGTTTTGGCCACAGTCGCAGACCCGCGATTCAGGCTCCGCTACTACACCAGAACCCATGGTCTCATGGGTATCTGGTCGGCAGCACCTTTGCAGGTGAAGCTTCTACAGCTGATGTGTCCCTACCATGATCGGGTGGAGCAAGAGCATGCTGAGGCAGAGGAGAGAGCACCAGCATCAGCACTGCGTGAAGGAGCTGTCAAAAACAGCCAGGGTTCTTCTGGAGAGCAGAGCTCCGCCTGTACCTGCGTGCGGCAACTCCGCCCGCGGGCAGAGCAGCAGAGAGCAGAGGATGACGCACTCCTGCTGGCAGCTCTAGCTGACCCAATGGCGGACATGTTTGAGACGCCAGTCCCGCCACCTGCAGCAGAGGTGCAACTGACGGGAGTGGAGGAAGAGGTGGACAGGTGGAGCAAGCTGGACAAGAAGCATCCAAAGACCAACATTCTGAAGCACTACAGAAAGTTGCACAGGCAGTTTCCCACGTTATTTCTGCTTGGCATGGACATTTTTTGCGTCCCTGGCACTTCCACGCCTTTTGAGTGCTTGCTTTCTCTGGGCAGGCACGTCATTACCGACTTCCGGCACTCCTTGGCACATCTCACCGTGGAGAACCTCTTGACGATGAAGAGCTAGATCAACGAGCCTACGCTTCGGGACTTCCCTGTCAGTGGACACGGCGTGGTGGCTAAGGAGTTGAAGGATGAGGAGGACCGTGTGAATGAGCTTCGGCGACAGGCTCGGGAGTCCTTGGTTGGAGCAGTAGCAGAGGAGTTGGAAGGGCTGAGCCTATTTGTCAACGACGAGGAGGATGAGGACATGGGGGACTTGGGCCTGGGGGGGGAAGAGGATGGGGGGGACAACACGGGTGGGGATGACGATGTCGTAGAGATGTAGAGAGAGTTTCAGAGACCACTTTCATGAAGCACATTTTCAAATCCAATGCCTTGGCAATGCGAGTTCTCACATGTCTATGCTCTGTTTGGTGCACTAGCCTATTTGCTGATTTGAAGCGTCTGATCTGTGGATACTGGTTTTCATGGAATGAATAGGATTGTGCACAATACCTGTGTACAGAGTGCACCTTGATGCATTGAACAGAATGGTGCACCTTCATATCTGTGTACAAAGTGCCAGTTGATGCAATGAACAAAGGTGTGCACAGAAGTATCGGCGTACAAAGTGCCAGTACATATTGCACCATGATTCAATGAATGGAATTGTGCACAGTACTCTTGTGCACATCCAACCAGTGTAATTAGAATGATAATCAATATCAGTACTCTTCCATGTGGAAGCTTTCAATCAAACAGGTGAAGAGATTAGTGCGTGAAACAATGTACCAGTGACAAATGGTGGAAATGTAAAATTAGACAACATACAAGAGATGTTGAACATTGTTCTGTTCTTTGTGAAAGTTGCCCTTTTGGTAGTTGCAGTGTGTCCCCCCAAAAAAAAGGCCACAATGACAGATCCGCGGTCCGACGGATCCAAAGATCCGAGAGTCCAAGGATCCACGGTTCTGGATCCGGATCCGCGGATCCGGATCTTCCACCATGATCCGATCCACGGATACGGATCTAACTCAAGATCAGCGGATCAGATCCGGTGTGCACCCTTGTTAATGGTCCCCTAGAGGAAGAATTGTACAACCGGAAGGATTTGAGGATGACACTGACCGGATATTGCTCTTCTTGAAAGCCTTGTATTGTTTGAAGCAAGCTCCTTGGTCTTAGGATAAGGAAATCAAAGCACCCTCGAGCATGGTGACTTTCCACAAAGCCTTTCCGACCCATCGCTATTCATGCAAAGAGAGGGTAACGTCCCAATTGTTGTGTTGGTCTATGTGGATGACCTTTTCATTTTGTGTCTCTCACCTGCCCTTATTGCACATACCAAAGCACTAATCACAGCACAATACCGCATGACAGATCTTCCTTGGCATGACCATCGTCAAAGACCTCTTGGCACGGAAACTCACATTACATCAAGGAAGGTTCATTGCTTGTTTCACAACATATTTTTAGCACCTCGTGCAACATCTCCCATCACAGCAGTCTCCCACGAGCCCTGATTTCTATGCACATATGTTGGATGCACGTACCTCTGACTATGGACCTAACACTGATCCCACACTTCACTGACAGATCACAAGCAACTTGTCCTATCTTGCCTCCAAAACTCACCCTAAGATCTCATGTGTTGTCATTTCATGCAGCTGCTGCACAGCTGAACCATAGCACTGCTACACAGCACTGCTGCCTAGCTGCATAGTAGTCCTAATCCACAGAAACTGTGGCGTAGCTGCCATGCTGCACAAGGCAGTAGCCGCAGCAGCTGTTGCCATGGTACTGCTGCTGCAGCTGCTGGTGCTGCTGTTGCTGCCGCTACATAGCTACAATGTTTTTGCTTGCGCTGCTACTGCTAATTAAAACTCCTGCTGCAACTGGTGTTGCTTGCTACCACTGCCACTGCTCACTACTGTTGTCAATGCTCATTTCTGCTACTTGCAGCCACCGCTGCCAGCTACTGCTGCGAGCTGGTTCCTTTTGTTGTTGTGCCTTGAGTCATAACCAAAAAAGCTGCTGATGCCAGCTCATGCTGCGGCTACCGCTCGAAGTGGCTGTTGTTGCTCATATAGCGGAATAAGGCCACTTGACAATATACTTTATGATTACTTGATTTTAGGTAGTGGGTATGTCTGAACCCGGGTTTCGTTTCCCAAGTTATCCTGCAAATCACCTTGAGGTACTTCAGCTACTTGTGTTCTCATGTGCCTTCGGCTTCAATCCCAGTGTCGTGACCCCCACAATTTGTTGGCTCTAGTGGGTGTGGAGACACCCTCAATGATGCCTAGCTCTCACTGAAGCACGCTACCAGTGTTTGGGCAGCCAATGGACACCAATTGTGAGGAGTGTGGAGTACAACGATCACGGGCAAGAGTGGGCAGAACACGTCGCATTCAGTAGATCTGAATCGAAACAAGTTTTTGTTAGCTAGCATAGTGAGATTACATCAGATCCTTATAGCCTGTGATCTAAGCTTTCTAACGCATCCAAGCACGCCCAAAACGAAGCAGTAAAGCCCCCTGCTACGGACGTCAAAGTAACCCTTGGTGGAGCCACCCACCTGGCCTTGCACTCTAGGCAACGGGAGGCGCTTGGTGTGGCGAAACACGCCGATGGGAGAGAATCGCCAGGCGGTGGCCTCCTTGACGGTGCGTCGGACAGAGTGAGAGAAAAGAAAAAAAAAAAGTGGGGGAGGTCGCGACGGTGTTCACCAATCCCGACAAACCGGATGGCCGGCGGGGTCGGCCCCGGCGGAAGTGTTTTGGATGTTCTCTCCGAGATGGGAGAGAAAATCGATGTGCCACCATCTATTTCTCAGTTTTTTTTGTGTGGTGCGAACCTTTTTTTTGGTCGCATGTGAAAGGCCAAACCTGGCCGGTGAGTGAGTGTGTGAGATATAAACCTGCGGTTTGGAGGCAGTTGGAGAATGTTCGCATGTGCGAGCTGCACATGGGACACCAAATGGACAGCGCCACAAAAGAGAAGGTGACGCGACGAGTTCCACCGTCAAGTCGCGAGAGTCGTCGAGTAATTCCACGATGCGCCCTTGCCAACGTGCCAAGAGACCAGGCCACGTTTGTATGCGACTCGCCACCAAATTGTGTCGCGTTTCTTTTGCTTGTCGCGTCGCATGACCCCAAAAGTGAGTGTGCGCGGTTCTAACCACAACAAGGGTAGAAAGTCATTTTTGTGTGTCTTTTTGTGTGTGAGTCAGCCTTAGGTGGTAACTACCACCATGTGAGGGTTGTGGGTGGATAGTAGAGCACCACCAAGGCACCGCCAAGGGTGCAAACTAGTTCCAACTCACCATGGGAGTGAGACCTGCGCCCCGGACCAAGTTTTTTTTGTTTTTCTTGTGTGTTTCTAAGTGTCTCCGTGTATCATAGTGTACCGGATATATGAGGCACTTATCTCTTGTGATTTTAACTAAGGATTTTCCTAAGTGTTCCTCCAATATTCACCAAGACCCTCACTTTGCAGCAGTGCCATTCCTTCCATACTTAATTGTTGATGCCCGAATTTTGTGAGCACGTTCTACAACTTTTGAGCTTTCCAACGAGTCATCTCACGCTTCCAAAGATAGCCATTTGAGTACCTCACGAATTCTATTGCTCAAGCTACCAATTCTCTGTCCAGAATTTCAAGAAAATCGCCGAGGTCCCAGTTTTGAGTTTGAGCCTTGGCCAAGGACATTTTTGGCCATATTTGAGCAAGCTGCAGCTAGTGGAAGACATTAAAATTCTCTGAGAGCTTCGACGAGGACCCGTCGAAGCGCCTTTCCTCGCCCAGAAGTCAAGGAGAAGTTCATACTGGTCAAGGAGGTCCTTATGGTTACCAAATTTATGCCCCTGGTGCATTTGTAGCCCAATAGGAACGAACTCGGATCACTGGCGGTTGAATATCCCGCCACCCATGGCTGGTACCAGATTCCACCAGCCCAACACCCGATTTTTGGGCTAGGCTAACTTTCTGAATACTCCCTCAAATCGAGCGATTCAAAGCTCTATCCTGCATGGAATAATCCAAGGAGTCCAAATCTAAAGTCAGATCAGGTGTTCGACCACTCCTCAGTAGTTGAAGCGGGGAGTACGATCAACGGCACTCATGGCAAGGGGCACACCATGTCAACAATCTCCCCCTTGCACCGTAGCCTTGATGCACTCTCCTTGGAACCTATAGAATTTTTCAACCTCACAGCGCAGACCGAGCTCCATGCAGCTTGCGTCGTGCCTGTCCTTGGGCTGTGCCTTGGTCATGGCATCGGCGAGCATGCGCTTACTGCCACAATGCACAAGAGCCGCATCTCCCTTCGCCACCAAGTCCCGCGCGTAGTGATGCCGGATCTCGATGTGCTTGGTCCTCCTGTGCAGCACCGGGTTCTGGGTTAGGCTGATGGCACTCATGTTGTCAACGTTGACCACCGCTGGCTTCCTTTGCAGCACGCCGATCTCCTTTAGCAGCCGACGCAGCCACACTGCCTCCTTTGCGGCTTCCGTGAGTGCGATGTACTCCGCTTCGATGCTGGACAACGCCACGCAGTCCTGCTTCCTGCTTGCCCATGAAACTACTGCACCACCAAGCACAAACACGTACCCCTACGTTGATTTTCTATCATCCACATCACCAGCCCAGTCAGCATCCGAGTAGCCGACCAGCTCAAGGGAGTCGTCACGCACTCCCCCTCCAAACACGAGCCGCGACTATTTTGTTGCCTCGAGATAGCAGAGGATCCGCTTCACCGCTTGCCAATGCAGCAGCCCGGGGTCAGCAACGTAGCGGCTCACTTGGCCCTCGGCAAAGGCTAGGTTGGGCCGCGTTGCCACCATGGCGTACATGATGCTCCCCACCGCGGACTGGTATGGCACACCTGCCATCTCCTCCTTCTCCTCGTCCGTGCTAGGGGCCATGCTTGAGCTCAACTCGCATGTGGTGGTCATGGGTGTGCCGATGGGGTTGCACTCCTCCATGTTGTAGCGGCGGAGCACCTCTTGCACATACTTTGCCTGCCCCATCTCCAACGTGCGTGTCTTGCGGTCTCTCTTGATGGCGACGCCAAGGTAGTACTCGAGCTCGCCCATGTCGGTCATTTTAAACCGACGGCCAGCTACCGCTTTAGGTTCACCAACTCCTCCATGTCCGATGACACAAGGATAAGGTCATCCACGTAAAGGACCACGATCTGGTGCAACCCTGGCTGCTTCCGTACGTACACGCTTTGATCCGGTTTGCAGCGCTTGAAGCCAAGCTCGGCCATGAAGCTGTCCATTTTCAGGTACCACATGAGTGGTGCTTGCTTCAGCCCGTAGAGCACCTTGCGACGCCGCCACACCTTCCCTGGCGGTACGTCCACCCCCCCTGGCACCTCCATGAGGACCTTCTTGTCCAGATCGCCATTGAGGAACGCGGTTTTCACGTCCATTTGGTGGACTTCGTAGTCGCACGCCGCCGCCACCGAGAGGATGGAGTGGATGGAGGCAAACTTCACCACCGGTGCGAAGGTTTCTTTGTAGTGTTCACCCTTCCATTGGACGTACCCCTTTGCCACCAGCCGCGCCTTGTACCGCTCCACCTTCCCCTCCTGGGTGAGCTTCTTCTTAAAGATCCACTTGGAGCCGATGATTTTTGCGCCCTCCGGTCTGTCAATCAGCTGCCAAGTGTCGTTCTCTTCGTGGGAGGCGAGCTCAGATTTTATGGCTCCCTCCCACTCAGCCCCATCCTTCTGTTGCAATGCCTCCTTGACGGTCTCGGGCTCCTCTTGTGCAAAGAATTCTCGCACAAACTCAGTCCAGGTGCCCTGTGCGGCATCGTACTGTTTTTTTGTCCTCCTTGCACGTCCGCTTCTCCGGGGCAGCTGCTGTTGAGGCTACTGCTACTGCTGCCGCTGCTGCTGCTGCTGCTGTCCTCTCGCGGCGCCACTCATACCGCTGGCCTGCTCCCCCTCTCTCGGGGACCGTGGAGATACGGGCTCACTCCCCGCCTCCTCGTTCAGCTCCACTGCTACCGGCGCTTCGGACTCATTGTCCGAATAGGCTGAATGCAAATCAGCCACTCCAACATCGCTCAGATGGTTCTCGCCGGCTGGTGCCGATGGGACGCCACCCTCTTTTGCGTCCTCCGGCGTCTCCCCCTCGAGGAGTGGCAACCACTCCCCCCGCTTGGAGAGACCTGTGTCCTTGTCCGTCCAACGGCTGTCCTCGTCAAACATGATGTCATGACTCTTCACGATCTGCTGCCTCCGCGGGTCGAAGAGCCGGTATGCCTTGCTCCCGCTCTCGTACCCAACGAAGATGCACCGGCAAGTCCGTGGGTCCAGCTTGCCCCGCCCCTCCCGTGCCTACACAACAGCATGTGCAACACAACCAAACGTGCGGAGGTGTACCACATTTGGCTTCCTCCCTCTCCACACTTCTTGTGGCGTCTTCAACACCTTGGACTCCGTGTCTTTTCACGGCTTCGTCGGCGTCAGGTTCATGATGTACGCCGCTGTCCGTGCCGCCTCGCCCCAGTACCGCTGCGCGAGGCCGACATCGCTCAATATGGACCAGACCATGCTGAGGATGGTGCGGTTTGCCCTCTTGGCAACGCCGTTCTACTACGGAGAGTGTGGCATAGTTTTCTGCCACGAGATTCCCTTGCTCTTGATCCATGCCGAGCAGTCCTCATACTCGCCGCCGTTGTCACTCCGGAACGCCTTCACCTTCAACCCTGTTTGTCGCTCCACTGCAGCCACAAATTCGTGCATACATGTCAGGACATCACTCTTCCTCTTGATGATGTAGAGGTAGAGCTTGTGGCTGTGATCATCAATGAAGGTCACGTAGTAGCGAGCGTCCCCGATGGAGCTCTCGAATGGTCCACACACATCAGTGTGGACCACCTCCAGCTTCGCCGATGCACGCGTCCCTTTGCCATAAAATGGCTGTCGTGTCGCCTTGCCGACCACGCACGGCTCACACACGGCATTCTTGGCTACGTCAAGGCTCTTGACCTCAAGACCCCGCAGTACTTCCTTCTTTGCCATGTCCCTCACAGTTGAGGGAGCGATGTGGCACAGGCGGCGGTGCCACAGGTCCATGTCTCCATCGTCCTTCTTCGCAAGGTGGGCGATGTCGGGCCACGCCCGGCTGCCTAGAAATTTTGCACGGAGCAGGTACAAGTCTTACTCTTGCTTTCAACGTGCAATCATCTAGCTGTTCCCCTCCTTGCGGATGATGGCCTCCTTCGTGTTGAAGAGCACCTCGAGCCCCTTGTCGGTGAGGCGGCGCACTGACAACAGATTTGCCCCAAAGTTGGGCATGTAGAGCACGTCATGAATTGTGCTTGTGACAGCCTCCCCGTCCACATCCATCTCGATGCGGACGTTGCCTTCACCGGCAGCCAACTCCGTTTTGCCGTTGGCCACTTTCATGCGCCGCCCCGAGGCGATATAGGTGACGAATGCCGCCCGGTTGCATTGTGTGTGGCGGCTTGATCCGGAGTCAATCACGGAGACTCCCGGATCTGTCAAGTCGGCGGACTCCTTTGCCATCATTGCGAGATCGTCCTTCTTTCCAGCCTTCCCTGGCTGGTCCGACTTCCTATTGGGGTAGTTGTGTTTATAGTGGCCCTGTTTGCCACAATTGTAGCATTCCCCCTTGTTGTCACCTTTCTTGGTGTCCTGCTTCGCACCCTTCCTCTTCTTGCCTCCCCCTCCACCTTGAGGGCGGACGGCATAGGCGGAACTTGATGTTGCCCCGCTCCCTCTCCCACCACGCCGCATCCATTCGTTGCGGACGTACTCAGCCACATTCGGGTACTTCAGCTCATCGGCAGACCAGCCGCCTACGACGGTTATCATGGGACTCCAACTGTCCAGCAAGGCCAGAAGGAGGATCATGGCTTGCAGCTGAGGGTCAACCTTACATCCGGTGGCTACGCACTCAGCAGTGAGGGACTCAATCTGCTGCAGGATCTCCATGATGTCGTCGCCTTCGTTGGTTCGGAGGGTGACGAGTCTCTTGAAGACAAAGAGCTGGTTACCAAGGTTGGTGGACTGGTAGATGGTGTAGAGCTTCTTCCAGGCCTCCGCGGCCTCCGTGCATCCTTGAATCAGTGCGCGCTACTACAGAGCTAGCGCTAAGACCAACAATGCAAGCGCCTTCTTGTTGCGCTTCTTGTACTTGTCCACTTCCTCCGGCGT
>SZWC01002780.1:204440-214947 GCA_023375785.1 Penium margaritaceum | reverse complement strand
CACACACACACACACACACACACATGCGCGCGTATGCACGCAGGCACACACATGCGCATGCACCCCTCCTCCCACTCACATACGGATCCAGTCATCTATGCACCGACCCTACCACCCACCCACCGACCCATCCACCTGCACTTACACACAGGGAGGTGCTACAATGAAAGAACATATGCTCAAGAAATCACATAAGTAGTCACACTTTTTCCATGGTGAAGCGGTCATTGCTGATGCCTTCTCCCTTTCCCCCCTGAGAGAACTTGGGGCCGAGGCTGCCAGATCCATGGCTGGACGTGGTGTCAAACAGGTCTTGCGGAGGTGTTCAGGTTGTTCATGTTCACATCCACCTCATAAAACTTATGGCTACATGCAAGCACCTGTTCTTGATTTCAAACCAGTCATTGCGGATGGTTTTCATCCTTGTATTGGCATTGTACTGGCAAGTAGAACAAGGTGCCATTTCTTCATTAGCATATGGAATGACGGTGGTCTGGAAACGACAAGCAAACATGGTGAAGACGAAAGGAAACAAGCAACTCAAGGGCAGTCCTAGATTCATGGAGAGACATATGTTGGACAATTGTGTGGCAATGTTATCGTGGGCATGTTCTGAATTATATCACACTTCAGGGGTAACATAAATTATTCAAGAAATAGGATTGGATCGATATTGTTTTTCTGAGAATTGTAGAACTGGTTGTTGTCTGAAATATTGAAGGGAAGGGTTGTCCCCAGGAATCATGTCCAAAACAAGACTGAGTAGGGCATGTTGAGTTGGACGACATAAGAAAACAGTAGTTTTTCTATGGAATGCCTATTCTGGTTCATGCGCCATGCCATCCGCAGTTGCAATCTGTGCATGAGGTGGACATGAAATGTGATGCCATTGGAGCTACGGCAATGTGAGAGGGATAACCTATTTTCTAACAATTGTGAGTTTCAAAGTGGATAGAGGGATTGAGCCACGTGGAGTGATGCTCGACTTTGATGTAGGATGACAAGCAGCTGTTAGTGAGGCCGACACTGACCGGACAAGGTAGAAGGATCGACCCTCAGACAAATGTGTGAATTTTCATGCTTGGGTATGGGGTCCACGGTGCATTCAATTCAAATGTAGCAAACCTTGTTGTGCAGCATTGTGGTACACATGGAAAAACATCCAGTTGTGGGGGAACCATTACTAGCATTAATGTGCTCAATTTCAGATGCAAACAGCAAAATGGTGAACAAAGATTTCAATTCTACTTTGTAATATGGCATTTTTTGGCATTCAGAAACTTGTACAAAAAGAGCTTGGGCGGCTACATTGTATTTGGTTCAAAGAAACATGCCAACTGACATCCTAGAGACATTTCCGTTCCCAATCAAAGTCTTTGTTTCTTGGCTAGATGTAAGAGGAGTTTTAAGGTCAAAGGTCAAAGCTAAACTTGGATGAGGAGCCTTGAAACCCTTTCAATCAATGTTGCCCCATGAACAATTGGGTGTTAAGGACTTAGTATTGCATTACTGTGAAAGAACAATCTTTCAATGTTCGATCATCATGAAGTTCATGTGGTTAATGTGGTCAGATGCACATTCCCGTCTTTCGATATGGACATAGTGGCTCATACTCTCCAAGGGCCAGCTTTCTCTTGTCACAAATTCTCAGATTGTGAACACGAGATGCCACTTTTTAGGTCATGTCCTCTACCAGGCTGACATGCCAGGAAGCATCATCTCAAGCTAAAAATCAGATCTCATTGTTGAAACCCAAAAAAGAAACACTGACATCAACGCATTAATGCCTGAGGTCAGACAGACATAAGCAATAAATTTCACTCGAAATATGTCACAGTTTTTTCAACTTCCCTTAAGTTTATCAGCTGTCTCATCACTTCCTTGTTTCCCCATTCATGGAGAAGCTTCCATAGATCAGGTATTTCTCTCACCAGTGGCAATGACATTCGGATCTCATGGATTTTGGTTTGAAAACTAGCTCTTTGAGGCTGAAGTGTGTGAACTAAAAATATGGAAATTTTTGACAAACCCCCTATCAATTCAGTAGATGAAAAACCTCCTATCAATTTGGAAAATTCTACACCGATTGATTGCCCATATTCACAGCCCTTAAAATTGTAAAAAAAGGTCTTCATATTTGAAAGTTTGATGAGAGATAAAAAGAAGACCAACCAGCGATACTGCTACAAGTACAATCGAGGGGTTGTAAACGCCTTGAAATGGTACCAGCTCTACTGGATGGAGGAGGTCCTCAAGGTTTCATATGTAAGGAGAGAGTTCGGAGGCTGGGCTTTCAAATTCAGCCAGGGTTGTTTGAAAGAAAAAAATCACCAAACCTTTGTAAATCCACAAAATCTATGATCCACTCTGGCTGCAAATTGGAGAATTGCATTACATAACAGAGAACTTGCCTAATGAGTGACTGCTATTGGATGAGATTTCCAATAATTGCACAATCCGCAAGTAGAATGGAGAAGTGGCATAGATTATGTCATCATTGATGGCAGAAAGCAATACCGACAACTTATCAAGCGATCCACGACATGGCGATAGCTACGTGAAGAGAGGAGGAAGCCGTAGGAGAAGTTGCACCAGCCACAACTAAGTGCACGTAGCCGATATCTCTTGACGTTGCCGAGCGGCAACTCTGACCGAAGACTCAAGCGTGTCTAGTCCAAGTGGAACCAAGGGAAGCTAGCATTTTACATAAACAAAAGAAAAACTACTAGTCTCGTCGACCTGGGCACAACAGAAGACCGTTCCAGAGGAGTCCACACTGATCTTTGACAAGTCAGAAGAGTGTTTTTTCCAATAAACTACTGCAAAAGCTACCTCCGCAACACAGCATCAATCACCGAATAGACATAAAGACATGCAACGCACCAATGATCAAGGGGGCCTAATGGATGAGAGACCATGACCTGACCAAGCAAAAAATGATTTACACGACATTGATTAAGGGTTCATTACGCCATCCACGTAAGGATATAAGGCATTTGTTCTTTTTTTCAGAGATAAAACCAGAGAGATGCAGATTTTCATGGAGAATAATCATCAAGAATCTCTACCCCCTTCCACGAAGTAGATGAACTTTTTGACCAAACATGAGGAGAAAAAAATTTCACCAAAATTGTCGTACGGAGCAATCATCATCAAATATACGTATCTGCCAAGGACATTGGGAGGACAATGTTTTTTCCAGGTACGGGCACTTTGATCTCACGATTATGCTTTTTTGACTTACGAACATCGTGGCAACCTTTCTGGTGGCCATGAAGAACATTTTTTTACTTCTTCCTCATACAACTTGATGACATCGTGATATAAAGTCACGTACCAGAGGAGCATGGTGAACATCTCAGGAAAGTTGTCAAGATTTTACAAAGGAAGAAATTCCACAAAAAACTCTCAAAGTGCATATTTGGAGGCCATTCAATCGAGTTTACTGGCCACACTATCTGCACTGGATTTATCACAATGGACCCAAAGCAAAGTGGAGGCAGTTGCGGATTGGTCTGAGCCATCAAAATATTGAGATGCCCAGGTATTCTTGGGGGTCTGCAACTACTACCATTACTTCATAAAAGACTTGGTTTGGGTGTAATCACTGATTGAATTTGGAGAGATAGCAAACGACAAGTGTTCAACTCTAAAAAAAACCCTGTGTCCTTGATGCTAGCCTTGCAATTGGCGGATCTAAAGGTGGACTATATCATGGCCATCGATGCATCAATTGAGCCACCAGAGCCGTTCTCCTCCAAGACAACGGCAGTGTAGACCAATCAGTCGCGTAAATGTCAAGCAAATTGTGCAGGAAAAAGCTGAAAAACGCAGTGTAGCAAAAACAAATGTTGGTGGTGGTGCACAAACTCACCACCAGCAATTTTGTGTTATGCTGATGATGTGTTGCCCACATTAATCTCCACACCCTGAAATACCTAAAGACTCGGCCAAATGTGAACCATTGACAAAATTAAAGACCTTCCTAGATTCAAAATTCAACAATGACATCAGGTACCGGCCTAGAAAGACAAACCCAGAATACTTCCTTGGAAGCGTGCTACACATAATCTCCCCAAAAAAATACACTCAGGGTATAGTGTATCTCCTCGGGGCAGAATTTTCACTTCGGGGGCAGAGTCACACGCTTCCAATGCATTCGATGTCATAGACGGAGTTTTTCAGGTGCAAACTGTAGAACTCTGCCTGCAATGTGATGTATGTACTATCACAAATCCATCTATTGAGAGGTTCATGAGTTTCTATTGGGTCCGCAAGAAATTTGAGTTGAGGGTTGGAAAATGACCCTTGTGATTAAAGGGAATAGGCTGAACCCGTTCATTTATAAACCCTAAACCTGCAGGTGTAATGAGGGGGGGTTGTATCAGGTTTGCACTTTGAAAGAAGGATTTGAAAAACGTTCACAAACTTGGCACTCACCAAGATCATAAACAAACTCAGAACGTTCGGAAACCGGCTTTGCTGATGTCAGCCTACAACATTTTGCAAATTCCTTTGAAGACCTTGATCTGACATCAGCAAGGCTGATGTCAGAATCTGTTGACTTCATCCTCAATTTCGGAGAGTGCCAAAATCAAGGATGAAGCTCATTCTAAATTGCCACATTAACAAATGTCGTCCATAATTCAAGGGATCCAATGCTCTTGTGAAGTTGAGGTTATTCTTTCAGGATGAGATGCCACTGTAATGGCTGTAAAATCTTTTCAACTATAGAACCAAACTCTAGGCCGTCATAATTGTCATCCAACAAGGGTGTGTGAATGGTCGCATGAACCATTTTAGCTGAAACACACCACGCCAAGAATGGACATGGTCATCATTTGGCACAGATGTAGAGCATGCATCCCAATCCTAGTCATCACATGTCACAGCTCCATATGGAAACAGGACCATAGCACCCCTTTTGTGTACCGCAGGAGTGAAATGGAACCCGCAATGGAACTTCCATTGCGGATCACCTCCCACCTAAAATTTGGCAAAGAGACATTTTCCATGCTAGAGTGAAACTAGACTATAGTCTATATGTATTCTCCCAACTCTTTAGCTCCTCGAAATTTTAGCATCAAGCCCACGAAGTGAACGGTAAAATTTTTAAGACCATTTCAACCCTAAGAATGGTTTGCACACTTTAATCCCCCCCCTTCAAACCATCCTGTTTTGTCCTCTCTCGAGGAGAGTTGATCATCGCATACTTCATTGTGTAAAATCATGCAAAGCAAACCTTAGGCATAACAACAAGTTTGCAAAATCTCTTCATCCACAGGACTCTTATTTCATGTTCACGCAAAAGAAACCACATTTTAGATGGTTCATCTGATCTTTGGCCATTCTTGTCCAAATTCTTTCGTCAAACACATGACCTCCCGGCTCTTGCCATGATGTGACAGTAGTATGGGATTACAGACGTTAGTCCTCCCCAGTGCAACCACATATTCATGACCACACGGCCCTAAGACCGTGTCCAAATCCCAACCATGTCACATTTGGTTTGGAAACCTATGAGATTTTCAAATCATTCTTGAGAACCAATCGTGGAAAAGGCTATCACCCTTTCTCACTGAAATGGAATCTTCACAGAACAGTGGATGAGTTCATGTCAGCGACATTGGTTCAAGTATTTTTTTCTATCAATGTTCATGACATGTTCACTTGTTGAGTGATTACAAAATGAAGGTTCCATCCTCAAAACTCATTTATGTTCAACATTTGGTTGATCATGTCATTTGATAATGGGTGCATTTTTCCATCTTCAAACACCACACTAGAGTATATCAAGTCTGAGACGAAACATAGAAGTGCCCTTGCTCCTCATTGACAGATTCACTATCCCACTCGGAGGCCATCCTGTGGGAAACTAAGACTATTGCACTTTGAATGTAGATGCTGATACAAACTCGTACATATTTTTAGTGTTGGCACTGGTTGAGTACCATGATTTGTACAAAGCACCAATAGGGTTTGAGATTGCGTACCTATGCAAGCATCCAACATACATTTATCATGTTTTCTTCTGCCAAATATGCTCCGATGACTGCATCAGCCATGCTACTGCATACGATAGTTTCGACAGCCATGGGTGCATGTAAATGTACGTTCAACATCGTCAAATCTCAAAAGCATATTGTTTTCTCTTTGTGGAACGGCTAGGGCTTTGCAAGTATCCACCCAAGTACAAGTCTCCTAATTTGATTTGTCCGGCTAAGATCAAGGTGAGGGCATTTAAACTATGCGCATGTATCATTTCATGGTATGGTTTGAGACGTGGATAGACCACATGCTTCATTGTTTAGCAGTCTCATTTTTCTTGAGGGTTATAGGGCGATGGAATATAGTGTGCGACGTTTGTAGCAATAATGTACACATACCAAGTGGCATGTTTGGTTTTATGATGTTGCCATTATGGGTCCCTTCAATCAACTAGCATCTTCAGTTATCATCTAGTTTCACAACACTCGTGTAATCACCAGACCTTAAAACTTGCTACATACTTTGATGCCGTGGTCTAGGCACACACAAAAAGTGGCCAAGTTTTACACAATGGTAAAATGAAACAGCTACCAAGTTCATTCGGCCACAATACCAGTTGCACATCGACCTGTTTACACCATTCATGTGTTCATGTTCATCCCCTTTTCAAAATGATTTATTCATCTTGTCATTGTTGAAGTCTTTAAGAATATTCTAGAGTTTCCCTGTTGTTTCATTGGTATTCCAAGTAGTGCAATTGACACATTTTCATGTACAACCACTCCTATGGTAACATACATTCATGAGTGAGATTGGATGTAACCCCTCAAGCCATTGTCAAATGTAGAAATGAAGATACAATATGTGCATGTAAATCCACACTTGTATTTTCATTCTATGAACAGTGCAATCGGCACTCACATGAGTGATGCAACTGGCTCATGTGTCCATAATGCTCTCAACATTTGCGCGCACAGTCACTTACGGTTTCGGTGCAATGATCCCCATTCTTAGTCGTGTAATCAACAATTTTTTCACTAGCATGTTTTACCCCCACTTTACCTGTACGGTTGTCAATTGAAACGGACAAGAAGAAGGGTGTTGTTGACATTGGTTTGCCATGAAATTGGCACCCATATCAATATGCATTTTGCACTTGCATGATGATGGTATCCAAGAACATGTTAAGGATTGCTTTTGGCACTTGCGCACCTAATGCATCTCTCATCCATGGCTATGTGACATCATCACTTCTCTCAATGATGCTTCTTGTAACCGCAAAAACTGTACATCTAGTTCTTGCATCCGTGGTGTAATTGATGCTTCTTTTAGTTGTGCAATAAAATATTCAGTGGTGTAATCAACACTGGAGTTGTTAGAGAAATTGACATTGCACGAGTATAATAGGCACTTGTAGAAGTAGTGCATTTGGCACCCGCAAAGATAATGCAATAAATTGCTGCAATGATTGGTGCAATAGTGCAAGTGGCACTTGTTGTTTTATGCTATAGACACGGGTCACTTTATGTAGTTGACGCCATTCAACTGGTTCATTCGACAAATTTGATATAAAGACCCCAAAACTTGAGAAACTACCTCAGAAATTGAGGTTACCTACGAACCGTTGCACTCATAGTGCTAAACTCCTTGTCTTGCGACCCTTATTATGTGTGAACAAAGGAAAAATGAATTTTTTGAAAACCTTCCAAGTCTTTTCATGAGAGAATCCAAGCCTTCAATCGCTTCAACTTTGGCAAGATGGGTGCTAAATTCTGTGTTGAGGCCTTTTTGTGGATGAATTCCATTCACGAAGTATAAAACTTTCAGTTTTCCTTTTTTTGTGACTTTGTAGGATTTACAAAACAAAAATAGAACACCTTATCTGTGTAGAGATCAATTGGATCTTCTTACCACTTTGTGAAGGTCAATCCTGGGATAAATGAAAATAAATTTTTGCATTGGCCAGGGTCATGCACCCCAAAAGAAAATTTCCCCTTTGCCGTTTTAGGATCCAATCTCGAAACCTTTCACCTGTGCATTGTTTTCTCCCCACTGAGCCATGCCAGTGTGCAACTATATCGCGGTCGTAAAGACTCAATCACCCACACTAAGCTCCAATGTCCTCAATAGCTAGTGGAGGCTGATGTGAAGCAACAGGCTTATCCTCTGCCAATGGAGAGGGAAAGAGGGACAGGTCCTCCCCCCTCCTATGCTCATGGTGCTTGGGAGGAGAGGGAAAGAGGGAGCAACACCCCCTTCCCCATCCCTTGCATCGTTGGTGTGTGAGAGGAGTGGGAGACGGGGAGCAGCAGTCCATGTCGATCCTTCACGATTTCATAATGTGAGAGGAGAAAGAGAGGGGCAGCAATACCCCCTCCACTCTCAGATGCACTGATGGCATGTGAGGGGAGAGGAAGAAGGGGAGCAGCACCTCCTCCTCCGTCTCCTATGCCATTAGTGCATGAGAGGAGAGGGATAGTGGGAGAAATACCATTTCTCTCTCTCTAGTGCCATGGGTTTCTAAGAGGCAAGAGAGAGGGACATACGATCCATGCTCCTTCGCTAGCAGCGTCGGCGTCTGAGAGTAAGTGATTGGGGCATACGGACTGCCCTCCCATTCTGGTACCATCGGCACCTGAGAAGCAAGGGAGAGGGGTGTGCTGCTCCCTCCCTCTCTCTCTGGTGCTATCAGCGCCTGAGAGGAGAGGGAGAGAAGCGTAGGTCCCACCCTCCCTACGTGAAACCAGAGGCACCTAAGATGAGGGAGAGAGTGAGAGCTAGGCTCCCTCTCCTTCTCCTAAGGTCTTTGTTCTCAAGAGAGCAAGGGGGTGAGGGGGTGGTGTTGGACAAATGATTGAACCATCAACCTGTCTTCAATAGGTTTCACTTCTTGAAGAGCATTCATTTGTGGCTGGGAAGCTTGGTCCTCTTCTTCTTCTCTTCTTTCCTTTGCTCACTCACTCCTGCGCCCAGGCTAGTCAGCCCTGCACTCCAGCTTGGGTCATAGTCGAGAGGGAGCATTTTTCTCAAGCTTCTATCTCCATTGAGCAACAAGATCAAAGACACTACCAATTGGGTGGTGTTTGATCATTCCACCATTTTTTTCTTTCGATGTAAACTTCCATAAGAAAAATGCTGTCCATAGATCAAGGAATGCAATAAGCACATGACATTGATACTATTTTCTACAAGAGTGCTGGATTTGATGCCTTTCTAACAGCCCTAGCCATTTTGTGACTAGCCGTAGAACCAAAACGTAGGCCCTCATAATACTCGACCTAGGAGGGCACATGAAGGATCACCTTGACCATTTTGGCTGAGACGCATCCTGCCAAGAATAGACGGGGTCATCACAGGGCATGCACCCTAATCCGAAACATAACGCATGGTAATTCCACGTGCAATGTTGACCCTAGAGTCCTTTCTCAGTGAAGGGTGCGACGGATTTTCCATCATGGTATTCATCTTACCTCCAATCGAGCCAACAGATGTTTTTTGGACTATATTCGACTAGACTCTAGCTTACACTTGTACTGCCAAACATTTTGGTTCCCCAAAACTTGATCCTCAAGTCCCCGAAGTGAAAAATATATGTATTTAAAGACTAATCTGAAAGTCAAATTGGTCTTTATACTACCAACATTCCACATCAACTACCTCAAACTCTACCGGGATTCCAATGAATATTTCCCTAGCACAGATGTACCCCTGTTATCTCCAGCCGAAGTAAACGTGGGCGAGGAGCTTGTGATTGAAGTTTTTTCGGACACTGTCAGAAAGGAAAAGTGATGGAAAATCTGATAAAGTGGCAGGACTACGACAACTTGCACAACAGTTGGGAGCCCCAGGACAATCTATGGGACATCAATCACCAGATTGACGACTAGTTTAGCTAAAATTTGTTAAACGTAGTGACAGCTAGACCCACCAAGTTGTGGGAGCTGTGTCTTCATGTGTCCGCCTCATGCTTACTCTGCTTGCATAGTCGTGTTAAACATTGTAGTTTAGTACAGCGAGACCTGTCTTTGAGATGGGAGCTGTTGAATATGTTTTTAGGAAAAAAGAGCGGTCAAGGTCAATCCCGACCGCAAGCGGATGGGCGAGGTGGCTGTCCACTTACGTGAGCCACCTCGCCCATGTATACTCCGCCTTTTGCCATTGTCAATCACTTGTCTTTTCTAAACTTACAACTTCCGCCTCTCTCCTCTACCCTCGCGACATCCTGTTTCAACATGGCATCAAGCCCGTGACGATTCCCCCTCCTGTGGGTCGCTCTCCTCTCCTCCCCCGTCGCTCGTCTGCTTCCGCATCTTCCGTGGGGTTTATGCAACGGTCTGCTCGTCCCCGACGGCTGCCCCCGGCTTCCCCTCCCGTTCTCCCCCACGCCGTGGCCTCCTCCCCCGACCGCGCCGGCTTTTGCCCTCCACCCGCACCCTCCGTGGCATCCGTGGCTCTTGGCGCTCGCTCACCCGTGGCGCACGGTTCCCCCCCCCCCCTGCCTTTTTTTCCCCGCTCGCTC
>SZWC01002780.1:170975-200816 GCA_023375785.1 Penium margaritaceum | reverse complement strand
GCCACCCCCTTACCTCATCCCCCTCCGCTCTGTCACCGTCTTCCTTCCCTCCTTCCACCACCCCCACCACCCCCACCTCGCCTTCTCCCCTCTCACTCGCATCCGTCACCACCATCGCTCCTCTCCTCCCACTTGCCACCATTGCCTCCACCTCTTCGCCTCCGCCTCCACTCGCTTCCTCGGCCCCTACTTCACCTCCGCTCCCTGCTCATTCCTCTTCTTTCAACCTTCCTCCCTTGTCGTCTCCATCCTCTCCCCACTCTCCTCTCCCCCTCACTCCTCTCCCAATGTCCGCCCGTGCTCGCAAACAATCACGTCAGCTCCTCCGTCGTCTCTCCATCCCAACTCCTTCTCCATCGACCCCGCCTGAGCCATTGCCTTCGTCTGCCTCCTCCGTTCCCTCTCCTGTCCTGAGCGACCTTCATCATCGTCTCATCGCTCTCATCCAACGCTGTCCTGCTCTCCTCGCTGCCTACGGCCTCACCGAACCCCACGTCTCCACCCTCTCCCTTGATTCCCTTCACACTGTCATCGATGACGCCTCCACGTTGGTCTTATCCACAACCGCGCTCCTGGTTCCATGACCCCATTCCTGCCAGAGCACCATGTTGATTCACCTCCCTCCTGTCTCTCCTGTATCTCATTGATGCTCCTCTCCTTTGTGTGTGTATCCTACCCTCGACGGCAAGACCCTCCTTTGCGTGGGAGCCGCGTCTTGTACGACTTTGCCTCAGTGCCAGTCTCGCGTCCGTCCTCGTGTCCAGCTTACACGTCCTCTTCCTATGCATGGACTCCAAGTGATGCTGCATCCATCATATTCCAACAGTAGTTCATGGTCATGTTGAACGAAGTGACAGTGGGAACCACCATCTTGTGGGAACTCTGGCATCATGCGTACGCCTCTTGCATGTTCTGCTTGCATTGTGGTGCCAAAAGTAGTGACAGCGAGACCCACCACCTTTGTGGGAGCTGTGTCATCATGTGTCTGCCTCCTGCTTACTCCGCTTGCATAATGGTGTTAAACGTAGTGACAGCTAGACCCACCAAGTTGTGGGAGCTGTGTCTTCATGTGTCCGCCTCATGCTTACTCTGCTTGCATAGTCGTGTTAAACATTGTAGTTTAGTACAGTGAGAGCCGTCTTTGAGATGGGAGCTGTTGAATATGTTTTTAGGAAAAAAGAGCGGTCAGGGTCAATCCCGGCCACAAGCGGATGGGCAAGGTGGCTGTCCACTTACGTGAGCCACCTCGCCCATGTATACTCCGCCTTTTGCCATTGTCAATCACTTGTCTTTTCTAAACTTACAACTTCCGCCTCTCTCCTCTACCCTAGCAACATCCTGTTTCAACAAAATTGACCTATGTCTTGCAATATGTTGGGATATCGAGCTCAAAGGGAGGAAAGTGTTATCTCTCTAATTTACACAAGTCCTTAAACTCAATGCATGGGCATTTTTTTCCTTACGTTTATGGCCCTTTGACTTCCGGATTGCTACACCAACATGCCGAGGGCATTTTGGCCTCCTGACCGGACCTTTAGTGTTCTGTTCTAGAAGAATCTGATTGATCCGACCACCTCCCAGAAGTGTTAGCAGAATTATTGCAATCCGTATTGACATTTCAACACTGTTCATTAGGCTTCTCGATGGCGTTGGACTTTGATTGTCGCGCCTCGATATTCTCGACCCCCTCCTCAAAGTCTCAGAAGAATTTCCCGAAGCACCTCTCACAACATGGCGTTGCACGTGTTGCACGAATTGAGCGCCAAAAATCCCAAATATGTCTCATTATTGTTTTTGTTGTTGTATGTATGCACTTGACAGCTTGAATACTTGTCATCAAAGTACAATTACTGTAAACTACGAAACATCCAACTTCCCCCATCCCTCAAAGTGCCTTGTACTCTGCACCTTCTGCATGTAAACCGTCCACGTTCAACTCAGCATAACAACGATGTCAACATGACCACTGTGAGAGTTCTTTTGGATATATTTTTATTTCTATGATGCAAGAATAGATGAAACTGTCCTTCTCTACAAATTTTGGAAATTGGATCTTTACTAGAAAAGTTCTGGACATATCTCTTTAAACTGCAAACCCTCCTTCGAATGGCGCCATGTTTGATCTCTAATGAAATATTGAAAACATCCACCAGAGATAATGGATAGGAGTGTAATGAAGTATTCTGATTTGGGTTGGATCGTGAAAGAGTTCTCTAAAGTTACGTCTCTGAAGTACACGAGTCCCTAAATCCCGCTACTAGGTGTTTCTGCCATTCTATTCATGGCCCACAGCACGTCAACCTCCGGATTTTTATGCTATTCAGCCGAGGGCATTTTGGCCAACTGTCTCGAGCTCCGGAGTTTAGTTCCAGAAGTTTCTGACAACTTTGACCACCATCCAGAAAGGACGACAGAATTGTCACGAACTTTATCTATATTTTGATATTGTTCAGTCAACTTCTCGACGTGGCTAGACTTCTGTAAAGACACGCCTTGATATTCTCGAAGCCTACCAACTTCTTGGCAGGGCTTCTAAAGGAAGCCACCCACGGTGCAGCCTCGCATGCATTGCTTGCTCCGAACACCGAAGACCCGACATGCGTCATTCTCATTTACAGAATTATGTATATGTGTTCAGCTCACTTGATTAAATTAAACTTGATTCTTAATACAAACTATCCATTTTTCCCAATTCCATTCATCTTCTTTTATCCCACACCTCGTACCTATGATCCACCTACGTTCTGCTTCGCGTAACGTTTGGTATGAGAGCACAACGAATTTGGATTAGTAACCAATGCATTAACTACCTGGAGGCAACCTTGCACAAGTCCTCAGTGCATTTACACCGTTCAGGAGATTGCAAACCTCACAGTGACAATGGTGAATGGAGCAAGGATAACTGGTGACGAGGAGCAGTCCCAGGCAAGTACTCTGGCTTTCGAGGATCAACAGCATGCAAACACCGAAGCACTTAAGGTAAACAAGACAATAGCGGCAACCTTTGTGACAAACGGTGCAACTCCGACAAACCCAACAGCCAACCCGGTGACGGATCCCCCAGGATCGGCTAATCCTTTGCCTCCACTGCTGCTCGGGATGATACCTGGCACGATGGAAAGCACTAGCCGACAAGAACGAATCAACAAAAACCTGTACCACCAGATGTATGGACTCGAGAGCCTCAACACCCACCTGCTCCAACAACTCAACATGGGAATGGAGGAGCTTCATATGTCCTGCATACGTGAGGTAGTACTCACCGAGAGATATTTACAACTCTTGGGTGAATCCCAGATTCGACCGGCACTCCACGAGACCTGCGTTCAGGATGTGGCTGACAAGTTTGGAGGTGTACTTCACATCTGCTGGGGTCAGTAATGACAAGAAAAAAGTGAGACCTCATGGCCTCACTATTGCGTGGCACAGAATTGAGTTGATGGTCCGATCTGAAGACCATCCAACGATAGCAGGAGACCGGAGGAGCCAGATCAACGGCTTACGCGACCGCTCTCACATTGTCGACCGTAGGCGTACTACCTCTTGAGCGGATCAATCCAACGTCACACGACTCTCTCATGCCACAATAAACATGGAGTGACTTTGCACGTGTTAACCTTTCTCGCTTTGAAAAGTTGAACGAGAAGTCTGACGTACGGTACAGACTCCAACGTCTGCATCAGCAGACCATAGTGGTGGAGTTCACAAGGCCTTTCTTTGAAACCATCACTGGCAGTGACCTCACCCCAAATGAACTATATTTTTTCAACAAAAACTGCCTCAATTGTGATATTTAACGAGCAATCAACATTTTTGGCGTCCAACATGACCTTTCACAAATGATCACAACAGTCGATTGCATCGGCAACGCCTACTACAATGCTTTAATGTAGATTTCCAATCGCTGGCAACCCCAAAACCACAATTCATACCGTGGTGGAGGAAAGCCGCAGTCGACAAAAACCTCATCTTTGATAGAGATTGACGCCTTCAATCAATGTGATCAACGATTCTGCTGGACTTGCGGGAAGCCGGATCATGCATTGTGCGACTGTCAGAAAGAACATCAGCAAACCAAAAAGGGGGGGGGAATTCGTAGAAGAAGAGTGAGCAGTCAAGAAGCAGCAAAGGGTAGAAGAAGACAGCAAGGCTCCTATCCTGTTGGAAAAATCGGTGACCCGATCGCCCATCTAAGCGGCCCCCATCACTGCAAATGGGGGTTCGTGAGATCGCAAAGTTCGACAAGGGGTACAAGGACGACCAACCAGAGATATTGCTACAGGTACAATCAAGAGGTTGGCTAAATCTAAAGAATGGTTCTAAGGGTACTCGATGAAGGAGCTTTTCACAGCTTTGTAAGCAACAAAATGGTTCAGAAACTCGGTTTTCTGACCAAACCAGGAGTGTTCAAAAGGAAAGCCATCAACGGACGATTGCAGATTCATCGACTTTGCGGTCTACTCTGACTGTACATCAGAGATCCATGCAACGTAATTTCATGGAGAGCTTGTCCAATGAACAAGCACAAATAATCACCGGGCAATTTTTCCTGTACAGGCATATTGTACAAGTGGACTGGAGCAACAGATCAGTCTCTGTCAGAATCGCTAGCAGAAAACGACACCTACCTCTGGTCGAGCAACCCATGACACAACGGTGCATATTGGCAGCAGTAGGGGTGGAAGCAGTAGAGGGAGTTGTGGCAACCACAAAACACCAACCGATATATCTAGATGTGGCCAAGTGGTACCTGAAACGTAGAGCTCAAGCCTAGTAGTCCATGTGGAAGCAGAGGAAACGGAATTGATTCTAGCTGCCGAGGCGACGACGATGACCTCAACATCGGAGCACTTGGCAACAATACTGGAGGAGTTTGCGACGCTCATCAAGGAAATAAAAGGGATTTGCTTCGTTGTCCTATCCTGAGAGCTAGACGGACAGCAGACTGCCGATGAGGGGAACGTATTGGATGAGCAACCATGAGCTGAATGAACTAAAAAAGTAGGTATACAAGATGTTCGATCAGGGGTTCATCAGACCTTCCACGTAACCATACGTGGTACCCGTACTTTTTGTGAAAAATAAAACAGGATAGATGCAGATGTGCATGGACTACCAAATGCTGAACGAAATCACCATAACAAACCACCACCCTCTTCCCTGAGCAGAAGAGGTTTTAGACCAACTCCGTGGGGCCCATTTTTTTTTTTCAAAATTGGCATACGCAACGCCTATCATTATACTCGCGTATCTGATAAGAACATCAAGAAAGCAGCATTCAGCACCAGATACAAGCACTACAAGTTCATGGTTATTCTACTTGGGCTCACAAACATTCCGGCCAAATTCATGGGAACAATTAACAGCATATCTCATCCGTCCCTCGACGAACTTATCATTGTATACCTTGACAAAATCCTGGTGTACAGTCGCACCCCGGAGGAGCATAATGGACATCATTTAAAAGTTCTGAAATATTACAAAGAGAGATTTTTCTTTGAAAGCTCTCAAAGTATGATTTTTTTGCTGTTTCATTGAGTTTTTCTGGCCACATCATCGACGAGAAAAAAATCACCATGGACCCAGAAAGGTGGAGGCGGTCTCTAATTGGTGGACACCCACAAATTTTCAAGACATCCAGGTATTTTTAGATTTCTACAACTACTACCGTTGGTTCATGACAGACTACACTACATTCTACGCGCCTCTCTTCGGTCTCACTCGAAAAAACACCGAGTGGAATTGGGGGGATAACAAACAAGAAGTGTTAAACTCTTTGAGAAATGCTCTAACCTCAGCGCCAACCTTACAATTGGTAGGTTCAATGGTGGACTACATTATTGCCACTGACGCATCCGATCCAGCCATTGGAGTCGTTCTCCTCCAAAAAAACCACACATGGAAGAACTCAACAATGTCGTATACGAGAAGGAAATGCTCGCAATTGTGCATGCGCTCAAGACACGTCGGTGATCCCTGGAATGCCGACAATGCATCGTCCACATCAACCGTCACGCATTGAAATATCTCAAGACTTAGCCGAAGTTGAGCCGTCAACAAAGTTAATGGATGGAGTTCCTCGAGTCCAAGTTTAACTACAACATTGAATACAAGCCTGCAAAATCTAATCCGGCAAATACTTTGATTCCGCGATCAGATTTGATGACCGAGATCAACACTTTTCTCATAGAACCAGACCCGTACCTTGCAAGGATTTTAACAAAGGGATACAAGGAGTTCTGTGGGTACGACAAGACCAAGTTTGGGTTTGACGACTCCTACTGGCGACGGTGATTCACTCGCCAATTCATCGTGCCACCGAACGAGGAGCTACAAAGTATGTTATTGGAGGAATGCAAGGACACCGGTCCAGGTGGAATATTGGTGAGAACAAGACGCTCAAGAAAGTGGCAAAATACTACTGGTGGGACAAGATGTGAACCAACATGTTAAAATTTTACAAATCATGCAACACTTGTCAGAGACGAATCTCGTCACACGAGGCCACCCAACCCCTACCTCTTCCAACTGAACCATGGGCTGACATCAGCATGGACTTCGTGCGGGGACTGCTTGCCACTCCCGAGGGGTAGGATGCCAGCCTCGTTGTGGTGGATAGATTTTACAAAAGGTCACACTTCATCTTGACGATGACCACCATCACCGCAGAAGGAACATTGCGACTGTTCTTAAATCAGATCGTATGGCTACATGACATTCCAAGTACTATCATCAATGACACAGACGAATAATTCACTAGTCATTTTTGGTGCGAACTGGTGACACGTTATGGAAGTTGGATCCAACTATCCGCGGTGTTCCACCCTCAAACCAAAGGGCAACAGAGCGTACCAATCAGATGCTCAAACAGCTTCTCCGTACGTTATAGGAACCAAACGGCATCGATGGGGAAGCCAATTTGCCAACCGCTGAACTCGCGTACAACTCTGCCATTTCTGCTGCAATTGGTAAAACCCTTTCAAAGTGGATTATGGTAAAGTTCCCACCACATCAACTAGATTATAGGTTCACAGCAACAGCTCCCTGCTCAACATTCATCGCAGGGACTTCGAAAGCATTCGGGAGGAGACATGACATATTCTTGCCAAGAATCAAGCAGCTATGAAGCAAGCAGCGGAACGACATCGTAGCGATGATGTGTTCAGAACTGGCGATTGTGTCCTCCTCAGCTCAGTGAACATCGAACTATGACGAAAAGACATCACAAAACTCAAACCTTGTTGGCAGGATTTTTTTGAGATCGAGAAAATGTAAACCCCTTCGGTTGCTCAACTTTGCTTGCCTCACAGTATGGCGATCTATCTTGTCTTCCACATCAGCAAACACAAGCACAATCGGGACCCCACGATGGAATTTCCTGACAGAGTCACACCCCCATCTCTTACACAAGTGGAGAGGGATACATGGTAAATGATTGAAGAAATCCTCAGACATTGATGTCGTGGAAAAACGACCAAATATCTGGTCAAGTGGCACGGCTCCGAAGCCGAGCATAACAGTTGGAAACCCTACAACAACCTCTGAGACGTCGATCACTTGATCGACAGCCATTGGCGTTGTCACCAGCCTATGTCTGCTGAAAGGGGGACTTCGCGGCTAAAAGGGGGGAAATGTTATGTCCCTCGCGTACACGAGTCCCTAAACTTTGCAAGTGAGCATTTGTTTCATTGTACCCTAGTGCCATATGATTTCATTGTTTCAAGTGTTTTCAAGGTGCACACGAGTTTCCTTCAACAAAATGTTTTTGGGTTTGTACTCTAATACAACAAAATTCGTCAAAGCCGCAAACTAATTTCGTGGAGGGTGTTCAGTTTCCAAACAACTTTGAACTTCAAAACTTCGATTTTTGGCCCAAAATTTCAATTATAGCCACCTTTGCAAAGCGAAAAAATGCACTTTAAAATCCGTTATTGTAAAGAAGTCCAAATGGATCATGGAGAAATAATAAATTGCACACAAAAAATCCACAAACATATTGCTCGCGCACAAAAAAAAATGAAATCTTTTTCTTACAATGATCAATTCATAACAAGAACATTTGGCAGTAGGGTATTCATGGCCCAGCATGTGTCGACCTCTGGATGTTTACGCCGTTCGGCCAAGGGAGTTTTGGCCAACCACCCCGAATCTTGTGTTCTGCTCCAAAAGGTTATGACAACTTTGACAACCATCCAGAAAGGAAGACAGAAGTGTCGCAAACTAAATCAATGTTTTGATAGTGGTCGGTTGAATTCTCGGTGACACTAGAATTTCATAAAAGACAAGCCTCAATATTCTTGAAACCCTCTGATCTCTTGGCAGAACTTCTTGAAGCAGTGACTCAAGGCGTGACCTTTCACGCAATCCAAACACTGAAGACCGACGTATGCCTCATTCTGATTCCCGGAATTGTACATATGTGTTCAACTCACTCGCCACTTGTCATCAAATTACACTTACTACTTAAAACAAACAATCAATTTTTCCCAGATCCACGAATCATCTTTTGTCCCACACCTCATCCGTGTGAACCACCTATGGTCAGCTCGGCATAACATTTGAATGTGTTATGTCCCTAACGTGCACGAGTCCCTAAAAGTCGCGCATGTGCATTTTTATCGTTACATTCATGGCCCACCACGTGATGGCTTCTAGATTCTTATGCCATTTGGCCACGGATGTTTTGGCCAACTACACCGACCTTCGTTGTTCCGTTCCAGAAGTTTTTGACAACTTCGGCCACATTCCAGAAAGTTCGACAGAAATGTCGTGAACCATATCGATGCTTCGATATCCTTCAGCCAACTTCTTGACAATGCTAGAACTTTCTAAAGAAGCTTCGCGATATTCTCAAAGCCCCCCGGCTTTTCAGCAGAGGTTCTTGAATCCATCACTCACAATGCAACCTCATACTCGTCGCTCGGCTCAAACATCGATGACCCAACTCATGCCTCATTCTCATTCTCAACATTGTATATATGTGCTCGATGCACTCGACACTTTTCATTGAAGTACACCCATTTCTTAATACAAATTATCCAAATGTCTCAAAGTCCCAATTTGTCATTGTTTCCGCACCTCATCTCTGTGAACCACCTACCTTCCGCTCAGCAAAACACTTGGTATCAGAACGTAACAGCGCTGGAGGGACAACAGACGCATTAACTACCTTGTGACAACCTCAAATGAGTCCTTAGCGCATCTCCACCATTCAAAGTATCGCATACCTTGTAACGACAATGGTGAACGCAGAAAGCGTAACTGGCAACGAGCAGCAGTCCCTGGCGAGTACTGTGACGATGGTGGATCAGCGGCACGTGAACAATGCCACTCTCTAAGCAAATCAGGTGGCAGCGACAACTTTTGTGGAAAATGGTGTAGCACTGACGAACCCGACGGCCAATCCAGTGACGGATCCCTCAGGCTCCGAAAAACCTTTACCTCTGCCACATCATTTTGGGTTGACACCTGGAACAATGGGAGGCACTAGCCAACAGGCGCAAATCAACGAAAACCTATACCAAATGTCGAAAATCGAGAGCCTCAATATACATCTGCTCCAATGACAAAACACACCGTTGGAGGAGCTTCAAGTCTCTTTTCCGCATGAAGCAGTACTCACCGAGAGAAATCTGCAACTATCGAGTGAACCCCAGATTCGACCAGCAGTTCTTGAGTCGTTCAATCCCGCAAACTCCAAGGGACCGACAGTCAGGACGCAGATGAAAAGTTTGGAGGTGCACTTCACCACTGCTGGGGTCAACAATGACAAAAAACAAAGTTGACCTCATGGCTTTGCTTTTGCGTGGCACGGCTTTGAGCTGGTGGTCCAATCTTAAGGCCATCGAATGGCAGCAGGAGACCAGCGGAGCTAGATCAACTGCTCATGCGACGGCCTTCACAGTGTCAACTGCAGGTGCACTACCTCTCAAGCAAATGAATTCGACACAGCATGATTCTCTTATGCCACTGAAAGTATGGAGCCACTTCGCGCGTGCTACCCTTACTCGTTTTGGGATGCTGAACAAGAGGTTTGATGTATAGTACAGACTCCAATGTCTGCATCAATAGTCCAACATGGCGGAGTACACTTGGAATTTCCAAGAAATCATCACTGGGAGTGACCTCGCCTTTGACAAACTGTATTTCTATTGCAACATTGGCTTCAAACGAGATATTTGGCACGTAATTGCCATTTTGGCATCCAAGACAAAATTCTGCAAATGATCATAGTAGCCTACCACATCGGCAGCACCGACTACAACGCTTGGATGTAGGAATCTAACAGCTGGTGAGCCCAAAGCCCAAATCCTTATCATGGCAGAGGAAAGTTGCAGTAGGTGAAAACCTCGTCTCTGATGGACATTGACGCCGTCGATCAGCACTATCAACGGCTCTGCTGGACTTGTAGGAAAATGGGTCATATCCCGTGTGACTGCCAAAAGCAGCAACAACAAGCCAAAAGGGGGGGAAAGTCGCAGAATCAGAGCAAAGAGTTGGGAAACGGCAAAGGACGGAAGTAGACGATAAGGCTCTTGTCCAATCAGAAAAATCTGCACCGACCGATTGTCCATTTGAGTGGCTCCTATCATCGTAGATAAGGGTTCCTGAGATTGCAAGGTTCAATGAGGATGAGGAGTATGAGGATGACCAGCCAGCGATGCTACTACAAGTACAACCGAGATGTTGTAAAAGTCCCATAATGGTACCGGAACTACTTGATGGAGGAGCGTCTCAAAATTTTGTCAGCAACCATATGGTTTGGAAGCCGGGTTTGCTGACCAAACCAGTAGTATTTGAAGGACAAACGATTATCGGACAATTGCAGATCCATTGACTTTGCAAACCACTTCGATTGAAAATTGAAGATATGCACGAAGTAATGATCTGGAGGACTGGTCCAATGAGGGACTACCAAATCATCCTCGGGAGAGATTTCCAATACCAGCACAATCCACAGGTTGATTAGAGAAACGAGCAAATTACGTCAGTATTGATGGCTAAAAGTGACACTTGTCTCTGGTCGAACGACCCACAACGTAGTGGCGGTTACGGGAAGCAGCAGAGGTGCATCAGAAAAGGAAGTTGCAGTAGTAAAAATGTCAACCGATATCCTTAGACGTGGCCAAGCGATACCTGGAAGCAGGGGAAGTGGAAGAAATCGCAACTGCCAAAGCGACATCAACGGCCTCAACACTTGACAAGTTTGGAGCCAAACTGAAATAGATTATGGAGCTCATTGAGTACTTGGAAGGGGTTTTTTTTCCGATGAAGTATCCCGAGAGTTATCACCACAATGCAACATCGACCATCAGAAAGACTTGAAGCCGGGTAGCAGACCAACGGTGAAGGGGACTTGTTGGATGAGCGATCACGAGCTCACCAAACTCAAGAAGTAGCTGGATGAGATGCTCATTCAAGGGTTCATCAGACCCTCCATGTCACCCTATGCAACGCCAGTCCTTATCATGAAAAAGAAGACCAGAGAGATACGGATGTGCATAGACTACCAAGGATTGAACAACATTACCATCAAGAACCGCTACCCCCTTCCACGAGCAGATGATGTTTTATATTAACTCCAAGGAGCTCAAATATTTAGCAGGATAAATCTATGTAATGGCTAAAATCAGATCCACTCATGTGATAAGGACATCTAGATGACAGCATTCCACACCAGATACGGGTACATTGAGTTCATGGCGATGCCGTTTGGACTCACGAACACTTTCACATAATGGCGGCAATGAACAAAAATATTCACCCTTACCTTGATGACTTCGTCGTCGTGTATCTTGACAACATCCTGGTGTAGAACTACACCCAGGACGAGCAAAATGGACATCTCCGAAAACTAATCAAGATTTTACAAAGAGAGAGTTCCTTCAGAAAACTCTCGAAGGATGACTCCGTTTGCTGTTCGATCAAGTTTTTGGGCCACATCATCCGTGGCGGGCGGATCACCATGGACTCAAAAAAAAGTGGAGGCAGTCACTGATTGGCCGACACCCACAAATGTTCGGAACTTCCAGGTTCTTTTTGGGCTTCGACAACTACTATCGTCGATTTGAAAAGGACTACGCGCAAGTGTCAGCGCCTCTCTCCGATCTCATCCAGAATGCCATCATGTAGAATTGGGAGAGTAACAAATAAGTGTTTTAACTCTTTGAGAAACACTTTGACCTCGGTGCCGACCTTCCAATTGGCGGATCCAATGGTGGACTATATCATGGCTACCGATGTGTCTGATCGAGCCATCAGAGCCGTTCTCCTCCAACACAACGGCGGTGGAGAACAGCCGGTTACGTACATGTCACAAAAACTACATGGGCCGAAACACAACCACGCGGTGTATGAAAAGGATATGCATGCAGTCATGGATGCATTCAAGGCATGGCAGTGCTACTTGGAATGCCAGCGACACATCGTCCACACGAACCATCACGCCGTAGTGACTGCCTCCACTAGTGACACTTAGTGTCTCAAGACTGAACCAAATCTAAGCCATCGATAAACTCGATGGATGGAGTTCCTCGAGTCCAACTTTGACTACGACATTGAGTAACGTCCCAAAAAAACAAATCCGGTAGAGATCAGCACGCTGCTCATTGAACAACACCCATACCTCGCGAGGTTGTTTGGGAAGGGTTACGAGGAGTTCTGCGGGTACGACAAAACTATGTTCTAGTTCAACGACCTCTGCTGGCGGCTGCGATTCACTCGCCAAGTCGTCTTCCTTATTAATGAGGAATTACGACGGATGCTGTTAGAGGAGCGCCACAAAGCCGTTCCAGGTGGACACTTCGGCAAAGACAAGACGCTCAAGAAGCTGGTGAAGTACTAATGGTGGGACAAGATGCAGACCGACGTGGTGGCCTTATGCAAATCATGCAACACCTGGCAGAGGCAAAAATCTAGCCGCACATGGCCAACTAGTCTACCTCAACCCCTACCCATTGCGACGGAACCATGGGCCAACATCTACATGGATTTTGTGACGGGACTGCCCGCCACTATGGAGGAGTATGATGCCATCCTTGTCGTGGTGGACAGGGTTTCCAAGTGTGATTCTCCATTCGCACTTAATCCCGACAACGACCACCGTCACCATAGAAGGAATAGCGTGGCTGTTTCTAAATTGGATCGTGCGGCTGCATGGAGTACAACATACCACCATCAGCCACAGAGACAGCCACTTCACCAGCCGTTTTTGGCACAAACTGATGACACACAACGGGAGTCGGATCCAGCTTTTTATGGCATTCCGTCCTCAAAACCGATGGGTAAACCAAGAAAACCAATCAGACGCTCAAACAGCTTCTCTAAAATTTATGCGAGGAATTGGACAACAAAACTACTGACCGCCAAACTCGTATATAACTCCACCACTTCTGCCGAAATTGGCAAAATACCTTTCAAAGTTGTGTACAGCAAACGCTCTGCCACACCGGCTGGATTGTAGAGCCATAGTGATATCCTCGTGGTTGACCTTCACTGTCGGGATTTCAAAAGCATCAGGGACGAAACACGGCAGCCCCTCACAAAGATGCAACTAGCTATGATGCGGGCAGCCAACCGGCATCACAGTGACGTTTTCAGCGCAGGCGATTGTGTCCTCCTCAAGTTTGCAAATATCAAACTCTGAGAAAAGGAATTTGCAAAGCTCAAACCCCGCTGGTTGGGACCGTTTGAGATTGAGCAAATGAAAACCCCACTTGTTGCTCGACTTCGCCTCCACGTCAGCATGGTGATCCATCCTGTCTTCAACATCAACAAAATCAAGCACTTTTGGGACCCTAGTACGAACTTCCCTAGCAGATACATCGTGTCTCCACCTCCCATACAAGTGGAGAGGGATACAAAATACATGATTGAAGATGTCCTTGGACATCGATGCCGTAGAAAAATGACCGAGTACCTGGTCAAGTGGCAAGGCTATGACGTCGTGCACAACATTTGGGAATCCTACAACAACCTTCGAGACATCTATCATCTGATCAATGGCTACTTCCGCCATAACCGACCTACGTCTACTAGCGTGCCGAGACATCGCGGCTAAAATGGGGGGAAGCGTTACGTCCTTGATGTACACAAGTCCCTTAAACTCATGCATGGGCATTTTTTTCATGACATTCATCGTCCACAGTGCAACGGCTTCTTGATTTTTATGCCGTTCAGCCGAGGGCATTTTGGCCAACCATCCCGAACTCTGGTGTTTCGTTCCAAAAGGTTCCAAAAACTTTGACCACTTTCTAGAATGGTTGATAGAATTGTTGTGAACCATATCGTGTTATGCCGAATGGGGCGTAGATGGTGGTAGGCAGAAAATTTGAGGCAGAACGCGTTTGAGAATTTGGGACACTTGAGCAATACTTATTTAACTGTAAGTGTACTTTGATGACAAGAGTCGAATTGAATGAACACATATATACATTTCTCGGTTTACAAATGAGACGTAGTTGGGGTTCTTGGATCAATCATCGAGCGACTCATGTGGAGTCGCGTTGTGAGTGGTCGGATCGAGTAGCTCTGCTGAGGAATCGGGGGGCTTCAACGATCAACAATGAAGATGCGAGATGCATCTTTACAGATCATGATGTTTCTCAATGCGTCAAGAATTCGATGGAAAGGTCATAATACATCTGCTCACGATTCTCGAAAGTGGTCCAAGTTGTTAGGAGGTGCGAGAAGGTTCGGACGAGGATGAGGGTAGTTGGCCCAATAACCCTCAACTGTCCAAGTAAAAATTGAAGCCTCGATGCTTCAAGGCTTCAGTTTTCGATGGAATATCGATTCACACAAATAGCCCACGTTGGGCTATTTGTGTGTTGACAGAAATGCCCAATCGGAGAGATTGCAGTCTCGTGTATGTCTGGTACGTGACACTTCCCCCCCTTTAAGCCACGACGTCTTGGCGTGCATACAGATGTGGTCTGGTGATGGCGGTAGTATTTGTTGATCAGGTGATCGGTGTCTCAGAGGTTGTCGTAGGGTTCCCAGCTATTATGCGTGACGTCGTAGCCGTGCCATGTGACAAGACATTATTTCATTTTATCACATCGGCAATGGCTGAGGATGTCCGCAATGACGTACTTTGTGTCCTCGTCCACTTGTATAGGATGAGGGAGAGGCACATCCCTTCCAGGGAAGTTCTGTCCTGGGTCTCGGTAGTGCTTGAGTTTGATATGGAACACCGGATGAACTTGTATGCACTTGCATATGCATGTTCTGCTCCTCCATCACCAAAGTCGTCCCTGAAGACCCGCTGCTGGTTTTCGGATGCGCTTGCTCGTTTCATGTCGTAGTCGCAAAGTCTTGATGTGCGCGATGCGCTGACGGCTTGTGCCATGTAGTCCTCCGGATAGGTAAATGGGAATTTACCTATCCGAGTTGGGAATTTCTCTCGACAAGCACCGCTTCTCCCCATCGTAACAGATATTACATACCAGACATACACGAGTTCCTTATCTCTCCGAGTGGGCATTTCTGCTATCACACAAACAGCCCATCGCGTCGCAAGACCGCGATATTCACTCCAACGGTTGAGGGCAAAACCGGCCAGCTGCCTCCGCCCTAAGTGAATCATTCCGATCCTTCTGACAACTTTGACCACTCACACGAATCTACGACAGAAGTATCACGGCCCTTTGGTCGACTTCTCGACGCACCGAGACGAATCTGGATGTACGAAGATGCATCTCGCATCTTCACCGTCGATTCTTGAAGACCCCTGATTTCTTGGCGGACCTTCTTGAATCTGACCACTCACAACACGACTCTGCATGCGTTGCTCAACAAATAACCCAATGATCCCGACTATTTCCACACTTGTCATTGAAGTACACTTATCGCTATATATAAAATTCTCAAGTGTCCAAGATTCTCAAGTGTCCCAAATTCTCAATGGTGTTCTGCCTCAAAACTTCTGCCTGTTCACCATCTATGCTCCGCTCAGCATAACACTTGGTATTTGAACGCATCGGTGCTGGAGAGGAATCCGACTATGTTATCCATCCGGAGGACTACCTCGCACAAGGTGCCAGTGCATCTTGCACATCAAGACTTTGCAGACTTCACGACTACAAAGTGAAAGAAGCAAGGGCAGCCGACGACCAACAACGGATCTTCGGCGACGACTTCTACGATGGAGGAGCAGAACGTGCCAATGCATGCAAACCCTGAAGCGATAATGAATGCTGGCATGGCAGGCTATTCGAAAGTGGGATCAACTCCTATGGCTTCGACGACCAATCCGGTAGCGGACCCAACGGCGGTAAACCAGCCGCTCCTACCAATAGCATCCACAATGGCAGCAGGTACAACAGGTAGCACTGGACGACAGGCGCGGATCAACAAGGAACTGGTGAACACGATCTCTGCGCTCGAGGGGATCAAGAGTCATCTGCTCCAACAGCTCAATGTCGCGATGGAGGCCCTTTGTAATGCAAGTGCACGAGAAGCGGTGCTTGTCGAGAGAAATTCCCAACTCTCGAGCGAACCCAAAATCTTTCCGGCTCCACTAGAACCGTTCGATCCTGCAAACTCAAAAGGGACCGACGGTTTGGATGTGGCTGACAAGTTTGGAGGTCTATTGCACAGCTGTTGTGTTCAACGACGATCAGAAGAAAATTTACCTCGCGGCCGCGCTTTTTTGTGGCACGACGCTAAGTTTGTGGTCTGATCTAAAGACCATCCAATGGGAGCAGGAGACTGGTGGAGCATCATCAACGTCCAATGGCATGTCTCATATCGCCGACCGCATGTGTACTACCCTTGGAGCAGATCAACCCATAGTGGCAAGACACACTGATGCTACCAACTGAATGGAACGAATTCTTGCGCGCAATGCTCTTACATTGTGGACGACTAAATGAAAAGTCTGACGCACGGTACAAGCTCCAACGTCTCAGTCACCAGTCCAACGTGGCAGAGTATACGGGGAGATTCTGCGAGATCATCACCAAAGCAGACATTGCCCCCGACGAGCTCTGTTTCCACTACAACAATGGCCTCAAGCGAGCTATCCAGCGAGCCATTGCCATTTTTGGCATCCAAAATGACTTGTCGTGGATGATCGCAATAGCAGAAAGGTTCGGCAGCACCGACTACATAGCTAGGATCCAGGAATCCTACGGCTGGCGACCTCCTAACCACAATGATCGTTGAAAAGGGAAAAACCTGTCGGAGGACTCCTCGACTCTGATGGAAGTGGATGCTGTCAACCAGAGAGATACGCGAACCTACTACAACTGCGAAAAAGTTGGTCACATTGCTTTCAACTATCGGAGCAAGCAGCAGGCCCGAAAATGGGGGAAGTCACAAAAAGTGAGTGAGGAAACGGCAAAGGGCAAGAGTAAAAGGGGCAACTCTTGTCCATGAGGAGCGATCTGAGCCAAACCGTCACCCATCTGAATGGCCTACATTACCCTAGAGGGTTTCTGAGATCACAAAGTTTGACGAGGGGTACGAGGATGACCAACCGGCGATACTGCTAAAATTTCAGCTTTGAGGATGCAAGAGTCACAGAACGGTATGAGCACTTTTGGATGGAGGAGCTCCACACAGCTTCATGAGCAACGACATGGTTCACAAAATGGGTTTACTGACTGAATCACGGGTTTTTGAAGGAAAAACCGTCGTCGGAATATTATAAATACGTAGACTCCGAGAACCATTACGGCTACAAGTGGGAGGTCTGCGGGATGTAGCGGTCTGGAGGTCTTGTCCAATGAGTGATCCAGAAATCATCATCAGACTAGATTTCCTCTACCAGCACAATCCGCAGGTCGAAAGGAATAGCGGCGACGTCTACGTGGAAATCGATGATGCCAAACGACAACTTCTGCACGTGGGACGGAAGCAGACAGAGCAAGCAGCAGAGGAAGCCGCTATAGCCGAGAAGTGAAAACCTACGCATTCGATACCACTCAACATGGCCAAGTACTGCATACGACGAGGAGCTCGTGCGTGCCTCGTACATCTCGAGCCAATGGAGGAGGCGGAAGTGGCAATAGCTGAGTCATCATACTCATCGGCCTCATCAGCCCCATCAGCCTCATCAGCATCAACAAAGTTCGCGATGCTACTGGAAGATTTTGCACCACTCATCCAGGAGTTTGCAGACGTCTTCCCCAAAAAACTCCCAAGAACCTTACCTCCTCAACAATACATCGACCATCGCATCAAACTAAAGCCGGGAAACATACCTACGGTTCGTGGGGCCTATCGGATGAGTGATCATGAGCTGACCGAGCTGAAAAAGTAACTCAATGAGATGCTTGGTCAGGGGTTCAACCGCCCATCCACGTCACAATATGCCAAACCAGTACTGTTCGTAAAAAAGAAAAGCATTGAGATGCGGATGTGCGTGGATTATCAAGCGTTGAACGACGCTACCATGAAGAACTGATGCCCTCTTTTCCAAGCTGACGAGCTTTTCGACCAACTCCGAGGGGCTCGATTTTCCAGCAAAATCGACCAGCGCAGCGGATATCAGCAGATACGCATAGTTGACGTCGACATCAAAAAGACGACGTTCTACAATCACTACGGGCATTTCGAGCTCACGGTAATGTCGTTCGGACCGACGAATGCCCCATCGATGTTTATGGCGGCAATGAACATCTTCCGCCCATACCTTGACGATTTTGTCATGGAATAGCTCGCCGACATTCTAGTGTACAGCCGCACCCCGAGGGAGCACGATGGACATCTTCAAAAAGTTTTCAAAGTTTTAAAAAGAGCAATTTAAAAAAAAAAACTCTCAAAGTGCGACTTTGGTCGTCGTTCGATCAAGTTTTGGGTCACGTCATCAACGGTGGACAGATCACCGTGGATCCAAATAATGGCATTAGTCGTTGATTGGCCAACGCCGACCAGCGTTCGAGAAATTCAATGTTTCAGGGGCTTCTACTATTACTACCGGCGATTCATACGAGATTACGCCCGGGTTTTAGCGCCTCTTTCCGACCTCACTTGAGAAGAAAACGAGTGGCGGTGAGGAGACAACGAACAAGAAGCGTTCACCACTTTGCGGAACGCTTTGACCTTGGCGCCAGTCCTACGATAAGCCGATCCAATGGTCAACTACATCATGGCCACAGATGCTCCATAATGAGCCATTAGCATAGTCCTCCTACAAGACCACGGCAATGGCAAGCAACCAGTTGCCTACGTGTCTCAAAAACTGCGAGAACCGGAACTCAACTACGCCGTACACGAGAAAGAAAATTTAACGGTGTTACCTGGGGTGCCGCCGATGCATCGTGAGCACCGATGGCATGTGTTGAAACATTTGAAGACGGAGCCGAATCTTAGTCGACGTCAAACCCGATGGATATATTTCCTTGAATCCAAGTTCGACTACAATATCGAGTACCGGCCAAGCAAAATCAACCCGGCAGACGCACGCAATCATCGACCATATTTAATGGTTGAGGTGGCAACGCTACAGCTGTAGCAAGACCCATATCTCGAGCGACTGTTTGCATGAGGCTACGAATAGCACAGTGGGTACGACAAGGTGAAATTCTGGCATGATGCACCCTATTGACGACTGCTATTCACTCGACAAGTGGAAGTTCCCCCGAACGACCAGGTTTGCCGAATGCTACTCGAAGAGTGCCACGACACAGGTTGACACTTCGGAGAGGACAAGACGATGAAGAAGCTGGCGAAACGTTATTGGTGGGATGAGATGGAATCCGACGTGGCCAATTTGTGCAAGTCCGGAGACACATGACAACGACAAGAATCCCGTTGAATACGGCCACCCGGACTTCTGCAACCGCTCCCTATTCCAAAGGAACCGTGGGCCGACATCTCCATGGATTTTGTCACAAGATTACCGGTTACGCCCGAGGGATATGAGGCAATCCTTGTGGTCGTCAACAGGTTTTCAAAAATGTCCCATTTCATTTTGACAACGACCACAGTCACCGCCGAAGAAACAACATGGCTGTTTCTAAACATCATGCCGAGAATCATCACAAGCGACAGAGACGGTCGATTCACCAGGCGTTTTTGGCGCGAACTAATGACTCGCTACGGTACCAAAATTCAAATTTCAACAGTGTTTCAACCTCAAGCTGACGGTCAAACAGAGCGGACAAATCAGATTCTCAAATAGTTTCTTCAAACACTATGCGAACCTCATGGGCCCCATTGGACAAAAAAACTCCCGACCGTCGAAATCGCATGTAACGCGGCAGTTTCCACAGTCACGGGCAAAATTACGTTTTAAATGGTGTATGGCAAACTTCCAGCCACACCAGCCGGACTCCAAAGCTGCAACAACATTCTTACAGACGACGTTCAACGTCGAGAATTCTCTACCATCTGGGAGGAAACACGTCAAATCCTCGCAAAAACATAAACAGCGATGAAGCGAGCAGCTGACCAACATCGCGGCGATGACATGTTCTCCGCTGGCGACAAAGTCCTTCTCAGCTTGGAAAACATCATCCTATGCAGGGCTGACTGTTTGAAGCTCAAACCTGATGGTTGGGATCGTTCGAGATCGAGCGCATGCAAACCTCGGTGGTTGCACGACTCCCTGACACTATGCAAGTTCATCCGATGTGCCATATCAGCAGACTCAAACAGTACCAAGCCCTTGGAGAGAACTTCACTGGCAGAGATGAGACAGAAATGCTAGGCAGCAGGTTGGGGTAGCAGCGTTTTTGATACAGCGTGCGAGTTTCCACGCTAGTTGCTTAAGTCAGCTGCCTTCTCAGTCTGCTGCCCTAGAGACTGGAAGCTCCGGGTTTGTTACTCAAAAGTGCGCGCGCCAGTGTTAGCGCCAGAAAGCAGCTGGAAACTGAAAGTAACTGATTAGCAATGAACAATGAGACACAATGGGAGACCCCTCCAAGAACTAGCCTCCCCCCAGCTTTGTAGAGCTTGTTACTCAGTTCAACAGCCAATCAGAAAATAGCTCTATTTTCAGGCTGGCAGGTTTTCTCGGTGAGGCCTGCCAGACGACCGACAGCCCAAAACCCGGGCGTCATCCGTTTCGCCTGAAAACTGGACCATACCATAATACCGACGTTGCAAACGCAGCCATGCGATCAGAAACAGCTAGAAAAATAGAAGCAAGGAGTTATGACTGCCCGAACCCAGGCAGTGCCTATGATGGTCCAAGACGCCGAACAGGGCCATGCAACATGCAACAAGGACCCTATGCAGAGCATGACGATGCAGACGCGATGTGACGCGCGGGACATATGCAGACAGCAACTACGGTGGCAGTGACCACCGGCAGCACGACCGCCGAGGAGGCCTGCCGATGGAGCTGAGCACGTCGCCGGAGAGAGGAGGCTCCAGCGAACTGCGAGTAGATCTCAGCGTGCGTCGGCTCCACCGGACGACACTCCATCAGCGTCGAGTCTCACCGTCAGTCATCTGCACGCCGATGTACACAAGCCGGGAGGACACAACAGAGCAGAATGAGAGATGCGTAAAAAACCAACACTCCCCCATGACTCACAGGCGTAGTGCACATGGGCGGTTAGAGACACGGTCAACATCCTGACTCCCCCACGGCACGTAGAGACGCAGGCAGAGACAGAGAGGGAAACTCACGGACGCACACCGATTGAACTCACAGCCTTCTTGAACGAGTCTCATTTCAGTGCCTTGGTCAGGAAGTCAGCCAGCTGTCGTGCTGTCTCAACCCACACGATGCTGATGCTGCCGTCATACAACAACGAACGCACATAGTGATACTCAACATTGATGTGCTTTGTGCGTGTGTGATGCACGCCGTCATTGTCGGCGATGGCCATGGTACTCTCATTGTCACAACGCAAGGTGATGGATGCGAAAGATTGACGCAACTCGGACAACAGACGACGCAACCACACACTCTCACATGCGCCCGAGCCAAGGGCCACGTACTCAGCCTCAGCAGTGCTACATGCAATGCACCCCTACTTGCCACTACGCCAGGATACAGCTGTACGGCCGATCAGAAAGATCCAACCCGTGCGAATCTTACCGTCCGGACTGCCGGCCCAGTCACTATCGGTGTAGCCCACTGCGACGACGGACGGCTGGCGACGGAACATGAGACCTCGCCGAGGGGTCAAGACGACATAGCGCACTACTCGGATAGCGGCCTCGAAGTGGAGGTAACACGGCTCCTGAGAGAACTGGGCCAGGAGGTTGACAGCGAACGCAATGTCTGGACGCGTCGTCGTTGCCAAGAACATCAGTGACCCGATTACACGTAGATACGTGGTCACATCAACTGGCTCCCACACAACAGCTGGGTCAGGACTCTTCAACTTCACCTGGCCATCGGGTGACATAGGTCAAGATGTGCTAGGCACGAGGGGCAGGTCCTCAGTGAAGCAAGTGGACAGGGTTTGCACATAGGAAGCCTGGTGGACGTGCAGGATGCCCTGGGAGCGATCATGCTCAAGTTCCATGGCCAGGAAGACTCGGGGAGACCCAAGATCCTTCATCTGGTAGGCGGCGTGCAGCATGTCCTGGACACGCTGGATGGCGGCCGTGTCTGGCGACGTAATGAGGAGATCGTCGACGTAGACCAGAACTGCGGCAAAGGTCTGACCTCGCGGGCTGACGAATAGAGCAGGGTCTGCGGTGCTGCGCTGGAGGCCGCCACGGAGAAGCGTGCTACTGATCCCCTGGTTCTAGCACCGAGGCGATTGCTTCAGGCCATAGAAGGCCTTCCGCAGCCGCCAAACTCTCCCAGTGCCATCGTCGAAGCCTTGGGGCTGCACCATGTAGAGCTCCTCACCCTCTAGTGAGCCATGGAGGAACGCGTTGCTCACGTCCATCTAATGCAGCTCCCACCCATGCTGGGTAACCATGCTGAAGAGCGCCCGGCTAGTGGAGAACCGACCGATTGGGGCAAAGATCTGGTCGTAATCGACCCCAGGGACCTCAGCAAACCCCTTTGCTGTGAGGCGGGCCTTGTACTTATCCAATGACCCGTCAGGCTTCGCCTGACGGGTCATGCGCCCGTCAGGCGACGGAAGACGGAAGACTTGCGCCGAAAGACCCACTTGGCACCAATGGCCTTCCGACCTTGAGGGAGGTCGACGAGGTCATACACGTGGTGCTGCCGGATAGCAGCGAGCTCCTCGGCACAGGCAGCATCCCAATGTGTGGCCTCAGGAGAGGCTCGAGCCTCGCGTAGAGTGGTTGGGTCCTCCGGGCGTGCTGTGGACCGGACTGAGAGGGCGTATGCATCACGAGCTCTAGGTGGGATGCGGGCGAGTGCAGCCATGACAGCATGCCGATGCTCGTGATTAAGCATGGCGTAGCCCAGTGCAGAGCCTGGGTGAAGGTCTGCGATGATGGCCGAAGTGGTCAGGCCGAGAGCCTTTGTGCCAGGTTCCCACTCACGACCGTGGGAGTGAAGGAGACACGTGGAGCCACAGAGGATCAAGGCACCACGGGACGCGGTGTGACAGTCTGCGTGCTCACAGTCGGCCGAGGTCGGAGGCTGCCGCCTGGGCCACGTGTGTAGTGAGGTCGGGCAGGAGATGGCACTGGGTCCGACGGGCCAACAGAGGCGTGCGGGGCTACTGGCCCGGAGGAGCCCGCGGACGCGACTGGGGATGCCGGCCCGGAGGGGACAACGGACGCGACTGGGGCTGCCGGCCCGGAGGGGCCAGTGGACTCGACGGGGGCTGCCGGCCCGGAGGGGCCAGCGGACTCGACGGGGGCAGCTGGCTCGGGGTTGCCGGCGGACGCGACTGGAACTGCTGGCCCGGAGGGGCCAGCGGACGCGGCTGGGGCTGTCAGCCCGGAGGGGCCAGCGGACTCAACAGGGGCTGCCGGCCCGGAGGGGCCAACGGACTTGACGGGAACTGCTGGCCCGGAGAGGCCAGCGGACGCGGCTGGGACTGCTGGCCCGGGAGGGCCAGCGGACGCGACTGGGGCTACTGGCTCCGAGGGACGAAGTGATGTGTCACCCGAAAGCGACAGGATGGAGGACGGACTCACCACTCCCCCACGCGACAGGAGGGATACGGACGAGCCGGAGCGGATGAGGTCGCGAGGAAACAGATCCTCGAAGAAGAGGGCATCGCGGGACTCGACGATGCAGTGTTGGGATGGGTCCCAGAAGCGCCAGGCCTTAGACTGACGAGACACACCGAGGAAGGTGCAGGGGCGTCCGCAGGGGGGACGAGCTTGCCGCCCTGCTGTGGGGCGGGCAGCCACACAATGGCCACGCAGCCCCAGACGCGAGCCGGGCGGAGGTCAGCACGCCGACAGCACCAGTGCTGGTATGGCGTGGACTGGCGGGGAAGGGGACCGTGGGGAATCCGGTTCCAGACCCAGGTCATGTAGGCCATGGCTTCAAAATAGAAGCCATCAGAGAGACTGAACTCGACCCGCATGGTGCGGACGGTGTCCGCCATGGTACGGTCCAACCGCTCGGATACGACGTTCTGGGCGGGTGTGTAGGGCGCCGACGTCTCATGGTGGACCCCGTGGGAGGCGAGAAAGGACGTGGCCTCACCCATGTACTCTCCACCGCGATCAGAGGGAAAACGGTAAAGATAGCGGCTACACTTGCGCTCCGCGAGGACAAGCCAGTCCTGAATGGCTCGGGCGACATCGCTCTTCTGCGGGAGGCAGAAGACCCAACGGTAGCGAGAATAGTCGTCCGTGAGGGTGAGGACATAGCGGCCACGCTCGCCGACGGACTCGGTGGGGAGAGGGCCAATGACGTCCGAGTGGACAAGGTCGAGAGGGGCGGATGCACAAGAGGGAGACAAGGGGTACGTGGACCGGTGCATCTTCCCCTGAGCACAGTCAATGCACTTAGTGGGACACAGGAGAGGGAAAGTCTTCGAGTCAAGGCCCTTGGCTGGTTGGGTGCGGAGCATGCTCTCTACGGCGGCAGAGTGGACGTGGCAAAGGCGGCGGTGCAAGAGGCGGGTGTGCTGAGGAGACAGTATACTGGTGACAAACACATGGCCTGTGGCAGCCGACGGGGAGGAAACGGGAGGAGAAAAGGAGAGGCGGGGAACATGCCACAAATTTCCACGGGCGGTGGCGTGCAGGACGATAAGACCAGACGGATGCAACGACACAGTGCCAACACCACGCGAGTGCACAACGTCCATGCTCATGCGATCAAGGGTAGTCACGGACAGGAGGCTCAGCTCAAGACCAGGGACGAAGAGGACATCGGTCAGACATACGTCACCGGCAGGACCACGAAAACGAACGACGCCAACACCACGGACAGGCAACACTTGTCCGGAAACCGTCCGGACACGGAGACATCGCCTACAGGGCCGAGCATACCTTAGGCCTCACGAGAGGCAGTCATGTGATGCGTGGCCCCGGAGTCAATGATCCAGCTCTTAGCAGGGTCCTGGACAGGGGTCGCCACATCGCTAACGGTCACATGGCAACAAGCGAGGGATGCGAACGCGGTAGAAGGAGGCGCGAAACGAGACTACCAATCGTCAAGCCACGCAATGTCGCCAATGAGGGGGTCAGAGGGGACCATGGGAGACGACGAAACAGACGAGGAGACGGGACACGACCGTAGCTCAGTCTCAGTCATGCAGGGCTGGGCAGGAAGGCAGGAGGTGACGCAACTCACACTTCCTTGGGGAGGAGTGCGTGGCAGGCCAAGTAGGAGCGCGATGAACTGCTCCAGCTGACGCTCACGGGAGGACGCCCCGGGAGTGTAGATGGAGTGCGGAGTGACGGCTCTACAGCCCGGGTAGTAGGAGGACTGTGCCGGCGAAGGAAGCGGAGGCGGCGACGGCTGTGGGTAGTACTGCTGCGGCGCGGGTGGCACTGGGACAGGCGGAGCTGTCGGAGTGGCAGGGCTGCTGGACGAAGTTGGATTGGAAGGGCCAGCAGCAACGACGGCGGCAAAGGCGAGACGGTGCTCCCGCTGGCGACGCATCGTGGCAATGACGCGCTCCTCGTCCATCGGGAGCGAGCACGTGTACCACCCGTACCCGGGCTGACCACAGTTGTGGCAGACCGAGCCACCACTGCTGGACCCGGTCGACGAGTGCTGCTGCTGCTGCGGCGGACCCTTGCCTTTCTTGTTCTGGCTCTTCTTCTTCTTCCCCGAAGACGATGAGGTAGCTGTGGCGGGGGAGGCGATGGCCAGGGAGGCAACAGTAGGGGAGGCAACGGCAGGGGATGCAAGGGCCTCTGTGCGGTGGAGCTGGGACTCCTGGCGAGCTTCCTTGATGCGGAGGAAGAGCTCATATGCCGAGGGCATGAGGGTGCCCTGGGCTGCCATGGTGGAGAGGACGTCCTAGGGGTAATGTACGAAGACGTCCGCGTACGTGCTGGTGGCTCCGCGCTTGATGGTGAGGAGCGCGGACAGAGGGGGCGGAGCAGATTTGCCGAGACGATGAAGGATGTCCTTCGCCTACTACCAGTAGGTAGTGATCGTCTCGGTCTCCCCCATGTGCAGGGAGTTGAACTCCCCGAGAAGACGGCTGATCTCAGCGTCGCTGGACAGGCGATAGGGCCTGGTGAGGACATGCCATGCGGCTGCAGGGTTTGGGATGTCGCCAGTAGTGAAGTCGCCGAGGAAAGGCTTTAGGGCCAGGCGGGAAGCTGGAGGGGCGACTGGGACAAGGGCACGAACGGCGCGACCAGCGTCATACAACTAGTCCGCCTGGGTGGAGTCGTAGGGGAGGGTGTAGTATGCCCACAGACCCTCACCTTGCGCCCAGATGCGGAAGTTGAGCTCCCAGCTCCGGAACTGCTCGCCGGCCTGAAGCGGCGGCGGAGGTGTCTCAAAGTCCTTCTGCCTGCGGCCGACACCCAGAGTGGGACCAAGGACAGAGGTCCCTCTCTGCCGCTGGCGCTGAGTCTGCTGTTGTACCAAGAAGTATGTGGCAGCACACACAGCTGGACTGGCGTGCCCAGGAGGGACGAAGGACGGTAGCACACTGGGGGCAGTTTGGGCGGCTACTCGTTGTAGCGCTGCAAGCTGTTGCGTCAAGGCGGTGAGCTGTTGCTGAAGAGCAGCGAGGGGGTCAGGATTGCCACCAACGACAGCAGTGGACTACTGCTGTTCCTGCTGCTGTTGCTGCTGTTGCTACTGCTGCTGCTACTGCTGGTGGTGCTCCTGCTGTTGCTACTACTGCTGCTGCGGCTGTTGCTGCTGTTGCTGCTGCTACTGCTACAGCTGCTGCTGTTGCTCTTACTGCTGCTACTGCTACTGCAATCGCTGCAGAAAAAAGGGGGGTAGGGGTCCCTCCAACAGAGGAGGACCCCTCCTCACCGGGGCTACCAGCCATGGTGTCGTGTTTCCCCCCTCCCCTTTTTGTTGTTTTTTTTGTTGAGTGCTGCTGATGTCAGCAGTGACGTCAGCCGAGGATGGCTGACGTCAGCAGAGGCTACTACGTGTGTGCAGTACTACTAGTTTCCCCCTTGTGTTTTTTTTTGTTGATGATGTCAGCAGTGACGGTAGTAATGATGTCAGCGGACGGCCATTGACGTCAACAGCGGTGGATGCAGCCGCTGTTGTGGGGCTATAATAGCGGTGTTGTTGGTGTTGTCGCCGCTGCTGCTGTGGCTGCTGCTGTTGCGGTGGCTGGTGCTGCTGCCGCTGTTGCTGCTGAGGCGGCTGCGGCTGCTGCTACGGCTGCTGCTGCAGCTGCTGCGTCCGTTGCTGTTGCTGTTGCTGCTGCTGTGGCTACGGCTACTGCTGCTACTACGGCTGTGGCTGCTGCTGCTCCTGCAGGAGATGCTGCTGCTTGCTGTAGCTGCGACTATGGCTGTTACTACTGCTCCAGCTACTGCTGCTGCTGCTTGCTGCAGCTTCAGCAGCGGCTGCTGCAGCTGCCGCTACTGCATGCTGCGGCCGCTACTGTTGTTGCTGCTGTAGCTGTGGCTACAACTGCGGCTGCTATTGCTGTTGCGGCTGCGGCTACTGCTGCGGTTGCGGCTGCAGCTGCTGTGGCTGCAACGAGGGAGAAAAAAAAACAGGGGGGGTTCCCTCCGCGTTTCTTTTTGTTTTTTTTTCTGTTTTTCTTGCCCGTCGTTGCGAGCTCGTTACTTGCTATGAGCAGCGAGCTCGCTGCTTGCTGCTCGTAGCAGGCAGCAAGCTCGCTGCCTGCAGCTCGCTGCTCGCAGTGAGAAGCGAGCTACAGGCAGCTCTAGCTGCTGTTGCTGCAGTTGCGGCTGCGGCTGCTACTGCTACTGCAGCTGCTGCTGTTGCTTGATGCGGCTGCGGCTGCTGCTACTGCTGCAACTACTGCTACTGCTGCAGCTGCTGCTACTGCTTGCTACCACCGCTGCTGCTGCTGCTGTTGCGACCGGCTGCTGCTGCTTCCGCCGGCTGCTGCTGCTCCCGCCGGCTGCTGCTGCTGCCGCCGGCTGCTGCTGCTGCGAGCTGCTTCACGCTGCTGCTGCTGTCGGTTGCTGCTCGTTGCCGCTGCTGCTGCTGCCGGCTGCTGCTGCTATCGGCTGTTGCTGTTGCGAGCTGCTGCTGCTGCCAGCTGCTGCTGTGTGCTGCTGCTGCTGGCTGCTGTTGCCACTGCTCGTTGTTGCGGCAAGCTGATGCTGCTGCTGGCTGCTGCTGTCAATCACACCTGGAGGACGTCGCCGCGTGCGTTGTCGCCAGCAAGGGCTTGACGTGGCTGGCCGCTCACCTCCTCGCGTCAAACGTGGGGTCAGTGCTGCCGGAAACAATCCGCAGCATTTCCCCTGGCCCAGTGGCCGTGGGAAAAATTTTGACGCCGCCACCAGGCGGGTCAATGCTGCCGGAAAAACTCCGGCAGCATTTCCCCTGCATTGGCGCGTATGGAGGTCCGCCGGCGTTGTCCGGCACCTGTACGTCAGTCTTCTGCTGCTGCTGCTACGCTCTGGCTATGATACCAAGACAGAAATGCTAGGCAGCATGTTGGGGCAGCAGCGTTGTTCATGCAGCGTGCGGGCTTCCACGCTAGTTGCTTAAGTCAGCTGCCCCCTCAGTCTGCTGCCCTAGAGACGAAGTCTGGAAGCTCTGGGTTTGTTACTCAAAAGTGCGCGCGCCAGTGTTAGCGCCAGAAAGCAGCTGGAAACTGAAAGTAATTGATTAGCAATCAAGAATGAGACACAATGGGAGACCCGTCCAAGAACTAGCCTTCCCCCAGCTCTGTAGAGCTTGTTACTCAGTTCAACAGCCAATCAGAAAATAGCTCTATTTTCAGGCTGGCAGGTTTTCTCGGTGAGGCCTGTCAGACCACCGACAGCCCAAAACCCGGGCGTCGTCCGTTTCGCCTGAAAATTGGACCATACCATAATACCGACGCTGCGAACGCAGCCGTGCGGTCAGAAACAGCTAGAAAAATAGTAGCAAGGAGTTATGACTGCCCGAACCCAGGCAGTGCCTATGATGGTCCAAGACGCCGAACAGGGCCATGCAACATGCAACAAGGACCCTATGCAGAGCATGACGATGCAGACGCGATGTGACGCGCGGGACGTATGCAGACAGCAACTGCGGTGGCAGTGACCGCCGGCAGCACGACCGCCGAGGAGGCCTGCCGATGGAGCTGAGCACGTCGCCGGAGAGAGGAGGCTCCAGCGAACTGCGAGTAGACCTCAGCGTGCGTCGGCTCCACCGGACGACACTCCATCAGCGTCGAGTCTCGCCGTCAGTCATCTGCACGCCGATGTACACAAGCCGGGAGGACACAACAGAGCAGAATGAGAGATGCGTAAAAAACCAACACTCCCCCATGACTCACAGGCGTAGTGCACATGGGCGGGCAGAGACACGGTCAACATCCAGACTCCCCCAGGGCACGCAGAGACGCAGGCAGAGACAGAGAGGGCAACTCACGGACGCACGCCGATTGAACTCACAGCCTTCTTGAACGAGTCCCG
>SZWC01002780.1:122213-148607 GCA_023375785.1 Penium margaritaceum | reverse complement strand
TTTCAATATCTGGTTGACAAGGGAGGGATTGGGGATTCGGGTACAGTGGGTGGTCAGGTTTCAAAACGAATTGCATTAGAGAGATACGGTAATGAGTACAGGAATGCCCAACTTGTTGGTGCCTCCATGGTGACCTCGAGTATCATATGGCCATTGGCTAACACAAGCACGTGTTGCGGCGTTTTCGGATGACACTACATGACTTCACTCAAGGAGGCACTACGTGCGCCCTTGTCATGGAGAATGTAGTGTTAGTGATTGTTGCTCGGTTGGATGCCCATCACACCTTTAATGCCCTCTTGTCCTGCTCCACATGCTCAACACATCATACATGCACAAGAGACCAGTATTGTGATTGCGCTGGAGCTCTCTCCGACAAGATGGGAGGCATTAATGGAGAGGCTCGCACTCTGACAGCAGGAATGCACAATCCAGCGATAATCTGCGTATGAATGATATGTGTTTACTCATGACTTAACTAATTTTGATTTTACTGGCCAGGTTTGTGAGGTTGAGTGGGTGGGTCATCACAAAAAAAAATTGTGGCGTACAATTAAACCAGAGGAGAGAAAACAAGAGTATAATTTGAACTTGTTAATAGCTCAACATACATCCTTGTCATTAAGTATGAATTGAAACTCATTATTTCCTCTTCTCCCTTTCCGGTCCCAGCTAACGTCACTCTTGAACACGGAAAAATCATGCCATAGCATTGTTGGTTGTGGGCCACAGATATGTCGTGACCTCTCGTCTCGTAGCACACTCACCTCACCAATGCAGGCCATTGACTATGGAGGGATGTTGATGCTGGTGTCACAGCAGCCGTGATGTTTGCCCAGGGTTGTGCGCAAAGAGACAACGCCGACAAGTTCTCATGGCAATTGCTTCTCATAGGCTCGTTGTTATTTAGTGTGGACACTAGAGTTCCTAGAGCTATGTTATGTAGGTGTGGCCGGGTTGTTGTTCGTGAGAGACAGCTTCCTAGCACTGCTGTCGCTGGCGTGGCAGTACAAGCCGGCCAGCTAACTCACTAGTACACACAGGTGGATGTGAGAACATCAAAGGGTTGGCTAGGGACACAAACACAAGTGTCAGAGGCTGCAAATGTTGAATTGTGAAGAGAGGAGTGACAACTGAGGCTTGGACAACCTAAATAGTGTCATGGACCTAGTGGATGCACACACATGCGGCGCACAACGGCGCTATTTTCTAGTAGGACAAAATAGTGGCAAAAACTTGGCCATAACTCCCTGCAGACATGTCAGAACGACAAGTCGTTTGAACCAAAACGGCCGCATCGACGAGATCTACGTCCTGATAGGCTGCACACCTATGTGTTTTCCCAGAGCAAGAATCTAAAAAATACGAGAGTCTTCTCGGCGCCCGTTGCCGTAGGCAGCCGGTCGTCTGCCACCGTCGCCAGTCTCAGGGATCTGCACATGAATGGACATGAACCGAGGGGTCACCGTAAGCCGTGTACAACACACACAACAACACTCCCCCATGACCGGAGGGCGAAACACGTCCATGCACATGCAGACACTAACGTTGTACAGAGCACGAAATGCACAGCCGCAGCAGGCAGCAAGCACAGCACACGCAAGATGGCACATGAGGAATCAACCTGCAACAGGGATGGGGCAGAGTCCCACGGATCAAGTGGCCGCATGAAACTTCGAACGACCTAGAGCCTCCGTCAAAAAATCCGCACACTGCTCGTCAGTGCCCACGTGGATGACTCGGATCTGGCCACGATCAACCAGATCACGCACGAAGTGGTGCTCGACATTGATGTGCTTTGTGCGTGCATGGAACACACCTTAGTTCTTGGCGATGGCCTCCGCGCTCATGGTGTCACAGTGGAGGACGACGGGGGGGACGGACTGACGCAGTTCACGTAATAGACGGACAAGCCAAACACACTCCGCTGCACCGGCGCCTAGAGCAACATACTCTGCCTCCGCAGTGCTACGTGCGATGCAGCCCTGCTTCCCACTTCGCCAGGACACTGCAATGCCTCCAATGAGAAAGATGTAGCCTGTGCGGCTCTTGCCATCTGGACTCAACGCCCAGTCACTGTCTGTGTACCCATTGAGCACAACGGACACCTGCTCGCAAAAGCACAGGCCAAAGCGTGCGGTGGACAGGATGTAGTGCACACACCGGACTACGGCTTCCAGTGTTCGTTGGCATGGAGCCTGCGAGAACTGAGCAAGCAAGTTGACAGTGAAGGCAATGTCGGGTCGTGTCGTGGTGGCCAAGTACATGAGCGAGCCGATGACGCGCAGGGGTCACATCGACTGGCTCCCTCAGGTCAGCTGGGTCATCCACCTTCAAGGCGGCCTGCCCCTCAAGGGTCATGGGCGTGGAGGCTGTGCGGACGGCAGCGAGGAAGTCGGCAAAGCGCTCCCCCACAGTCTCTGGGTAGCGTCCCTGATGAACACGGAGTGTGCGCTGAACTCGGTCGCGCACGATCTCCATCCCCGAAAAGACAGAGGCCTCACCAAGATCTTTCATCTTATAGGCCGAGGAGAGAACGGCCTTGGCAGCGTTTACTGCTTCCAAGTCGGGTGAAGCGATCAGAAGATTGTCTACGTAGACGAGAATGGCAGTGAGCGGTGCTGGGGACTGTGAGAGGAATAGGGATGGGTCAACATCACTCTGAACGTACCCAACGCGTCTCAACGTGCTGGTGATCTCTTGATTCCAGCAGCGAGGTGACTGTTTCAGGCCGTACAAGGCCTTCCGCAGACGATACACGCGACCGGTGCCATCCTCAAAACCGCGTGGCTGGACCATGTAGATCTCCTCCTCAAGGTCCCCATTCAGGAACGCGTTGTTGACATCCATCTGATGGAGTTCCTAGTCGTGTTGTGCCACCTGGCTCAGCAACATGAGTGTGGTCGTCATCCGCCCAACAGGGGCAAAGGTCTCGGTGTAGTCCACGCCAGGGACCTGAGGGAAGCCTTTTGCTGCTAGGCACACTTTCTAGCGCTCCACAGTGCCGTCTGGCTTGAGCTTCTTGAGTAGAACCCACTTGGCCTTGATGGCCTTGCAGTTCTTTGGCAAGTCTACAAGCTCTATGACGATGTGCTCTCAGATGGTATCAAGCTCGGCCTGGCAAGAAGTGCGCCACTGCTCAGCGTCGGGGGCTGACAAGGCCTCAGGGAGACTGGTGGGATCGGGAGACAGCACTGGTGCACTGCGTGTAGCCAAGGCATACGCCACAGAGGGAGGGTCCACCGTCACCATGGACTCAGCGGTGTCACGAGCAAGATCGTGCTCATTAGCAAGTAGTGCCATACCACTGGCACGGCCAGGGTAAACCTCAGCGAGGTCCCGAGTTCTCAAGTCGAGGGCCTTCGTGTTCGAGTCACCACTGACGACGCTGCGCGTGGGGCGAGGGCGCAGACATCTGCCGAGTGCCCGTGTGTAGGGGTCCGACGGGGCAGGAGCAGTGGGAACTGCTAACTCACACGCCAGGGTGGACTGCACGACAGGCGCACCACTCGAGGCTGGCGTGGCCTCAACAGCCGGGGACGGGCCCGCGGCATACGGAGGCACGTCCGCGGCCGGAGGCAGGGACGGTTCAGAGCCAGATGCGGACGTGGACGCAGGATCAGGCTGAGCCTAAGACGCGGAAGCAGGCAGAGGATCATGTAGAGCCTCAGACGCGGAGGCAGACTCAGACACACACGGGCGAGAGCGGAGAGGCAGAGGCAGAGGAACGAGCCGCAGATGGGACGGGGCTAGGGATGCCGGTGGGCACAGCCTCTGGGGACAGCCACTGGGTGTCGACGACGGAGTGACCGTACTGGCCGTTGGCACTGTGCCAACCGTGACAGGAGCCTCCCCCACACTATGGGGTCCGACACACCCAGGGGCATGAGCAGCACACATAGCGTGGATGCGAGCTAGGTCGTAAAATGCGAGATGCTCGAAGAAGAGAACGTCACGGGACTCCACGATGCGGCGTAGCTCAGGGTCCCAGAAGTGCCAGGCCTTCGACCGCGGGGCGACACCGACGAAGGTGCAGATGTGGCCCCACAGAGAGAGCTTGCTCCCCTACTGCTCCGGTGTGAGCCAAACGCAGGCAAGGGAGCCCTAGACACATGCGAGGCGCAGATCCGCGCGACGCCCATACCACAGCTCATAGGGCGTGCGGTGACCTGGGAGGGGGCCGTGGGGAATGCAGTTCCAGACCCAGGTCATGTACGCCATGCCCTCGAAGGCAAAGGCCTCAGGCATAGCGCTGTCGACGCGCATGGCACGGACCTAATCCTCCATAGTGTGGTTCCAGCGCTCTGAGACTCCGTTCTGCTGGGGGGTGGCGGGAGCGGAGAGGTTGTGGAAGACACCAAGCTCGGTGAAGGAGCGGGCCATGTCACCAAGGTACTCTCCGCCGCGGTGCGAGCGGAAGGTTTGAAGGAGATGGGGAGACTGGCGCTCGGCCATGACCAGCCAAATGCGGACCGCAATGGCGGGATTGTTCTTCTGACGCAGACTGTAGACCTAGCGCATACGCGTGAAGTCATCAGTCAATGTCTGGACATAGCGACCACGGTCCTCCTGAAACTCAACAGGAAGCGGACCCATGAGGTCGGAGTTGACAAGCTCTAGGGGCCGACAAGCCCTGGAGACAGACGTAGGATAGATGGACCGGTTCATTTTGCCTTCAACACAGGCCAGGCAGTCGGTCGTGGGCGGCGCCTCAAAGGACGCCGCATCAAGACCGAGAGCAAGGTGAGTGCGAATGAGCCTGTCGACATCCCCCAAGTGAACATGAAAGAGGCGACGATGGAGAAGACGGTGGTGCTCGGGGGCATAGCACCAGCGACGAAAAAATGAGTAGTGGGAGACGGAGGCAAAGGTGGGGCACTCGCAGAGGACCCAGAGATGTGATACAGATCATCGACGATCGTCCCACTAAGGACGGTCTCCTCAGTGTCGCGTACAAAGATGTGAGCATCGGCAGCTGTGTGCGTGACACCCAGGCCCATCTTGGTGCAAGCACGGACAAACAACAGGCTGGGTTCCAGATCAGGGACAAAGAGGACGTCGGAGATGTGAACTGCACAACCCCAACACCCTGGACAGGGACCTCATGGCCAACTGCAGTGCAAACAGAGAGAACAGTGCCAACAGGATGCAAGATGACGAAGGCGTCACATCGACGCGTCATGTGATGGGTGGCACCAGAATCAACGACCCAGGTGGAGTCGGTGACACGCGTACACGGGGCAACGTGGCACTCGGTGACGGAACAAGGCGCGGCAGCGGGACGCTCAGTGGGAGACACGACAAGGCGACCAGCGGAGCGCACATGAGAAGCATGTAGCCAAGACACATCATCAGGTCCGTCACGTACACATGGCTCGGCATGGGGACCACAGGCATCGTCACACAACGACACAGACAGTCCACAGGCAGTAGGACCCCTTGACTCAGTCAACTCACTCGCACCTCCCTTAGATGAGCGTAGTGCGAGAAGCTAGTGTAGCTCGGCGATCGTCCTGTCGTGTTTGGCGAGCGCCTGGATGCGAGGATCTGCGGGGAAGCCTGCTATGGCGACGGATTCCTCTGGGACGGCTTCGGTAGTGGCGTCCGAGCGGGTGGTCACACCGGATGTCTGGCGCATGCCCGCCTCGTGCGCCTGCTGCAGCCCACAGGTGACCTTGGCCCAGTCCAATGGGCGGCCACTCAGGCGAGTGCCGTCGGGATAGCCATGATCACCCCCACAGTTGAAGCATACGAGCCAACGGCCCGTCGTGCTGTCGAAGCCGCTGCTGCCACCGCTACTACTGCTGCGCCCGCTACTGTTGTTGCGACTGACACTACTAGTGCTGGTGCCGTTGCTGGTCCCGCCACTGGAACCACTACCTGACGATTTGCGGTCCTTCTTCCCCTGAGCTTGAGCCGCTGTTGCTATAGACGGCGGGGAGGATGCGGTGGCAACTACAACTGAAGCGGTGCTGCGGCGAGCGTGGTTCGTGGCGTCCATGCCGGCGACCTCGAGGAAGTGGAGGGTGGCCCAACGTAGCAGAGACCCGTCGCTCGCCATGTCCTGAAGCAGAGTCTGGTCGAAGTTGCTGAAGACGCGCTCGTAACCGGGATGGATGCCGTATAGGATTACTTGAAGGGCGGAGTACTACGCGAGGGCATCGTCTCCCAGCTCTTCGTGCAGCTAGATCGCCCGGCGCCAGTAGTCAGCTGCAGACTCCTGAGCAGTCTGGCAGAGGGAGTTGAAGTCGGCAAGGCGCTGGGACGTCAGAGCCAAGGTGGCGCCTTAAAAAAGAGTGACAGCCAGTGCCCACGCCGCACAAGGGTCAGCTCCCGAGCCTGTCAGCAAATCGCCAAGTGATCGACTGAAGTCCTTGGTGAAGTCCGGGGCGGCCTTCATCAGGTCGAAAGCGGCGTGGACCGCCATCTGTGTCTGGGCGGGGTCAGACGCCTGGTATAGAAGAGGTAGTAGGCGAGGACTCCCTCGCTCATGGCCCACATGCGGAAGCGTGGTTCCCAGGACTTGAAGTCGTTCCCAATCCGGAAGACGGGCGGGTCCGACTCAAACCACTTGGATGGCTTCACCGTCGGCAGAGCAACGGTTAAAGCCACTACGGGGCCGGGCATAGAGGAGGCAACCCCCTTACCCAGGCGGGCCTGCAAAGCCAGCTCCTTTAAGCTCAGAGGGCGGCGAGATGAGCTCGGGCCAGCCTCGGTGCTGGAGCTCGTGCCGTAGAGAGCGGTATTGGCCTCACGCGCTCGGGTACGCGCCTCCAGGCAGATGAGGCATGCCGCGACCTCATCAGCATTACCGCCGTGAGCGAGGTGGTCCTCGCTCGGGTCAGCGGACGGATGCTCCTGCTGCTTTTGGGACTGCTGCTGCTGAGGCAGTAAGCCCTTGATCAGGTCCTACAGCTCCTCGACCTGCCTTGTCAAAGAATTGTGGCTCTCCACCTGCAGGTCAGCCAGCGCACGCACCTAGTGCGCCAATGTCGTCGGGCTCGGCAGCCGATGTTGCTGCTGCTAAAGCGGTTGTTGCTGCTGCTGTTGCGACTGCTGCTACTGCCACTGCTACTGGTACTGCTGTGGCAGCTACTGCTGCTACTGATGCTGCTGCTGCTATAGCTGCCATTGTGGTGACAATGGCAGAGCCCGGCGTTGGCTGGTGACGGAGCTGCCCTCGGCAGCTGCATCGATGGCGACGCTAACGGGGGTTTGCTTTGGCATGACGACCAGTTGCTCCCCTCCCTTTCCCCCCTTTTTTTCGTGTGAAACACCGCCGCGGAACGCTACCGCGGATCACCGCCGTGGAACGCCGCCGCAGAACGCTGCCGCGGAGCACCACCGCGGAAGGCTGCCGCGGAACACTACCGCGGAACAAATCCGCCGCGGAACATTTCCACGGAGCACCGCCGCAGAACACTGTCGCGGAAACACCGCCGCAGAACGGCTATTGCGGTCGCGTCGAGGCGGAACACTGCGGGGTGCCGCAAACTGCCGGGGCAACACCGTCAGAGCGTTCCGCAACCACCGCGGAGCGGCTGCGTCTGACGACCGTCGATCAGCCGCCGAACTACCGTGGACGTGCTGCCACGGAACTCCGTGGGTCACCGCCGGCCTGTTTCGGAACAGCCCCGGAGCTGCCGCGGTAGAACGTCGGGGATCCGCGGAACACCGCGGATATGCCGCGGTACTGTCACCATGAGGTGATGCACTCTGGAACACCGCGTGCCACCGCGGCACCGTTGGCGTGTTCCGTTGCGGCCGCGCAGATGCCGCGTCCGCTGCGGAGACCTCGCCGCAGCGGAGCACCGCGGATTTTGCACGGTCCGGCTTCCGCTGTCGCAGAACGGCCGCGGAACGTGCGCGGAGTTTTCTAAGAAAATGGTCGGAGTGGTGGTGGGTCCTCCCACGACCTCCCGCCGAGGCAGTGGGCACTGCAGCTGTTGCAACTCCAGGCAACGGCTGCGGTTTCTCACTGCTGTTGCAGTTGCTGCGCCTCTGCCACGCAGCTATGCGAGCAATGGCTCACTGCTCTGATACCAAATGTAACAAACGGATGGAAAGCTTGGCCCACTGGGCCAAAACCGCGGTAGTTGAGGGTCTCCGACCCTGAACTCATCCCATCCGTCGCCCACAGGCCAGGATCCACGTTCGAGCCACGTGGCACACCTCGCGCTACATTCCTCCCACACAAGAATGGACCCGCCCTCGGAGTCCACAATGGGTGTCGAACCCCGGCGCTCTGATACCATGAGATACAGCTTCCTAGCACTGCTGTTGCTGGCGTGGCAGTACAAGCCGGCCAGCTAACTTACTAGCACACACAGGTGGAGGTGAGAACAGCAAGGGGTTGGCTAGGGACACAAACACAAGTGTCAGAGGCTACAAATGTTGAATTGTGTAGAGAGGAATGACAACTGTGGCCTGGACAACCTAAATAGTGTCATGGACCTAGTGGATGCACACACATGCGGCGCACAACGGCGCTATTTTCTTTAAGGACAAAACAGTGGTCAGAAACACAGTTTTGGCCATCACTCCCTGCAGACACGTCAGAACGGCGAGCCGTTTGAACCAGAACGGCCGCGTCAACAAGATTTACGTCTTGATAGGCAGCACGCCTATGTGCTTTCCCACAGCAAGAATCTAAATGATACGAGAGTCTTCTGGGCGCCTGTTGTCGCAGGCAACCGGTCGTCTGCCGCCGTCGCCAGTCTCAGGGATCTGCTTGTGAATGGACATGAGCCGAGGGTTCACCGTAAGCCGTGTACGAAACACACAACAACAGTTTGTATGTTGCGAACTGCTGTGTGCATATGGTTATTTTGATGTAACAGGCACCGGTTCGGTGCCTAGGTTGGCACGAGATGCGAGCGATGACGAGCTCGCAGCTTGTCCGCTCGCTCTCGCACTCTCGTTACACCAAACACCTCTTTGCACTCTTACCTCTTCAACTTGCGCGTTTCTTCGCGCGCCGTTGCTAAACTCGCAGATCCATGGACACTTGACTTCCTTTCTTACTTGTCTCCCTTGCTTCCACACTAGGAGCTCTTACCTACTGTTATCGGACCAGATAAGGGAGAGAGAGCTGCCACAATAGTGCTCGCGATGAACCGCTCCCGGCGGCGTCTCTTCACCGCCGCCATCCCCGCTTCCGCCGGCGTTTTACCACGCTACTGCCGCCTCGTAGCGTGTTCGCCTCCAATGGAGTTCTTCCTTATTACGCACTACCTTGGCACAACCCTCTTGGCAGCGCATTGTGTCTCAGCAACCGTTAGAGTGTAGCCACTTGCGGGCTATCTCCACATAGTTTGAGGATGGAGTGGCTACACCGCCAACAGCGGTTGCAGCAGCAGACCTGCAACCACATCTGGTGCATCTGCGGCGGCTTTTGCAACTGCAATTGCAGCCGGAGCACTTGAAGTTGCCCCGGAAGCCACGGCCACAACTGAAGCCGCCACCTCGTCATCGGAGGTTGCAGCCATTGCTCACGTCACAGCCCTCCTGACGGCGTGCTGCCTACAGCCGTGGCAGCACCCTCACCATAGCTGCAGCCGCCCTCACCACCACCGTGCACATCACCGTAGCCGGTGCTGTCGCGACTTGCGCACTCTATCAGCAGCCGTAGCACCAGCATCAGCGTCAAATGCGCAGCATTGGCCATACTCGTCACTGTCGCATCCACCACGGCAGCAGACGCATAGGACGTAGCAGCAGCCGTAGTTGCTTTGGGGGAAAAACCCATAAGTGATGGTGTGGACATACCACCACAGCTGCAAATGAGACAGCAGCAGCTGCACCCTCAGCCACAACAGTCGCCTGTAGCAGCCGCACGCACGCACTTCGCGTCTGTTGCAGCAGTTGGTGCGCTACAACGTGATGCCGCGGGGTTGGTGTTGCAGCCACCACGCTACCGCAGCATGACGTCCCGGCTGCATTCTCCTCTTGTGGCTACTACACGCGGGGGGGAGGGGGGCGGGCATCGTCGTGAACGCCGTCGCAGAGGCATGAGCAGCAACCGGGCATCTAAGTCCACTTCAGCACCATCTGTGTGGGCTCCACGTTGCCGTCTGGTAAGCGTATCCCCAACCCCTTCATCTAGGGGGGATCTTCAACAACACGACGGCCCATAGGTCACTGCTGCTGAGCTTTACGCAGCATTGACACAGGACGTCATCGGTCTTGTGGGTGCACTCACCCGCACGATGTCATCCAACATAGATGCCGCCGCAGCAAGCGCAGCCGCTAGAGCTTCGTGCGCTCCCGCCGCTACCTCCGCAGGGCGTGCTACCGAGGCATACACTGAGGCTGCAGTCATTGTTAGCCCCGTTGATGCACCCATCGTGGACATAGGAAATCAGATCTCCGCAGCAGCATCGGCCATTGCATCAGCAACGGCTTCAGCTGCATCTGCTATAGCTGCCACCGCAAAGTCCATCCGCACCTCTGCATCAGCCGCCGTCGTCTCCGCAACATCTGCACCATCTGTTGGCTCCAGCTGCGTCCCTGTTTCAGTTTCCATTGCGTTCGTCTTCACCACGCTCGGTGATGCATTCACCACTGGCTCCCTGGCCCTAGTGGTCCCCGTCGCATCTACTATCTCCATCCTCTCTGTATGCATTTAGTTATTTTGATGTAGCATGCACCGGTTCGGTGCCTAGGTCGGCACGATATGCAAGCAATGACGAGCTTGCTGCTTGCCCGCTCGCTCTCGTGCTCTCGCTACACCTAACACCTCTTTGCACTCTTACCTCTTCACCTTGCCCGTTTCCTTGTGTGCCATCGCTAAACCTACACATCCATGGCCGCTTGACTGTCTCTCTTGCTTGTCTCCCTTGCTTTCACACTAGGAGTTCTTACCTACAAGCATTGTCCATTTCTCTGAGCCAAACCCACAGTTATGTGTCGGCCACCCGCAGCACCATCTCCACGAGGTGCTGCGGATGCAGCTAGTGTCATAGTCTTCTATTTTCTATCAGCAAGCTGGGAGTTGTCACTCCTAGAGTAGCTAGAATGGATTAAGTTGTGGCAGAGCCCTTTGAGGAAGATCGTGGTGCGATGCTGAGGCACTGCCTACAACTCGTCTTTGTCATGCCTGCGCTTGTGATTGGGGGCCATGTAGCGCTAGTGTGCCACGTGGCTTGAACTGGTCCAAGCCTATGAGGCGATGGATGGGATGAATTGAGGGTCGGAGACTCTCAAGTATCGCGGTTTTGGCCTAATGGGCCAAGCTTCCCATCCGTGTGCTACAGGTCATCTGTCCATCTGCCTTTTAGACTAGTGGATAAAATTCTCCTTGGTCCCACCACGCTGTCCGGCTATCCCTTCAGCCCTTTCAACCTCTATGGGTATGTTACGCCTTGCTGCATGCGTTCGTTTGCTCATTCCGTACATCCAAGTATTGCTTTAAGTTTACCGAATACACTTTGGTCATGTAGGCACACAATGTCCTCCAGCTCATCCAAGGTTGTCCTTCAACTTCTCGCGAGCAAGACTATCACGCAAGTACAATGACACCAAGTGCTCCTGATACCATCGCTTACCACCTTGAATGTTTGAAATCCATTACCCTGAGTGAAGCTTTTAGCTTCCTCTACAAGCGTTGTGAACTCACTCAAGTGAGAATTGAGTGAGCTACCAAGTTGCTTGAAGTCCTTAAGGTTTTTGAAAGCTTGTTGTACCTCTTCACATTGTATGCACTTCTTACGCATGATGACACAGAAGACCTCCCATGGCATCTGCTGCTACTCTACGTGAGGGAGCTATGTAATCCACTCCTTGACCACGTACTTGAAGTGATTGTCTTCAAGCCATGTTGTGGCAAGGTCATCCAATTGACTAAATGGAGTCTTGTATACATGCATAAAGGCTCCATGCGGATGAGCAAATCAACTTCACACCATTACGAAATGTTTCCAAGTCATTGATCAACCACATTCATTATCGCCTCCAAAAGTCGTCGATACTAGGAGTCTTTTGCCACCACTGATGGCTTTAGCAGTCGTTGTATGCTCTGCTCTGCTCTGCTCTGTTTCTATAACCAAGCCTGAGTCACACTCTGCAATGCATGGTCGGGGTAATTACATCAGTGCATTACCTTTTGGAAAACCAAATGTTGGAGTTGGCATTCTTGGTCAAGTTTTCTTATGTGTTGCCCAAGGAGGGCCAGAAGATTGACACAAAGGCCATGTTTAACTCTGGTTCATTTGGAGCCGTAGTGATGGCCTTGAGAGCCTTGCAATGACCATTCACCTTTTTCCACTGGAGGGGAGTACAATTTGCATACACACCCTTCCAAAGGTCCACATTCCACAAGTTTCCTTCTTCCGCCACCACACTAGAGTGATTATAAAGGTGGCTCATTGGCTCCTCGCCATAGAAAGGGGACTCGACGCTTGCACCTATATGAGGTGTAGCCTCCCATCATTGCCATTGAAAATGAGGCACTCCACCACTTTGGTTGCCGTCTCAACTAGTTATTGAAAAGTAGCAAAGATTGCCATCATCGTATCACGACCCGACTCATACTCGGAAGAGCTCACTATGTGATTGCTTTTGGTACCCTTGCTACTATCGGCATCATCGCTGCTTTAGGTAACTTATGTTGGATCAACGGGTGCTTTACCCTTCTCAAGAGACTACATCAAGTCCTCCTCATGACAGTAAAAATCATTTTTTTCCCTGCCATTGTATGCGTGCTCTTCATCCGGGTCCGCGTACGGGTGGTCTTTCCCGAGTACGTCTTCTTTCACATGAAGATCATCCTCTTGCACATCAACATGCTCCTATAGCACTTCCTCGGTGGCCGCACCCTTCTTGGTGTCGCTGAGGTTTGCACGTGTTGTCGTTGGTAATGTAGTGGCCTTTGGGTTAGCCACCGTGCTTGCGGCCGCGTCCCTCTAAACTTGGGGTCCACCGAGGAAGCGTGGTAAAGCCGTCACCATCTTGCCCTTGTTGACCCGGTCCTAGCCATCCTCCAATGTTTTGTCGTGCAACTTACATGTACCCAATCAAGAATCACTTATTTCTTGTCTTCTTCATCTCATTATTGGTGATTCCACTAGAAAAGCATTTCTTTTTTCCCAAGCCGACGCAAATGGTACAATCATGCGGTAAAATGTGTTACTTCCCTTGGCCGCCACGGTCAGCACAATCACATGGTAGAAAACATCTTACTCCCATGCCCACCATGGTCGGCACAATCACACGGTTTTAAAGCTAATAGTTCTCATCCGTGACACACGGCCCTAGGTAGCTCCTGAGACCTAAGCTAAATCTGAACCTGGCAAAGAGAAAAAGAAAAAGGAAAAAAAATGGTAACGATATGGGATTTTCTCTTCATACTAGAGTAAAAGGGAGAATTCATTAGGATCAAGAAAAAAAAAGGAGAGCATGCAGCCAAACCATTGCTTAATTTTGTGGTCTTCGTCTCTCTTGTCTTGCGTCCTTGGGTCTTTTTTTCCCTTCTCTTCTCTTGTCTTTACATATCTCGTGCTTATTGGAGGTGCCTTTCTTGAGCCCACGAGAAAGCAACGGGAAGGCCTAAAAAAATCCCAAAGTATTTGCCTCTCTTGTTGCTGGTACCCTCTCATCCTTTTAAACTCTTTAAACTTTGAGGGACCTCTTGCACCAACGCTTGGTCTAAGATGGTGGCAATGAATCTTAGAAAAAGGAGATGGAAAAACAGATCTAAAGAGGATGGTGTCCCAAACCGCGCCACAAATATCCATGTGGCCTAGAGGAGATGGAGAAAAAAGTTGTGGAGGATAAGGAGATGAAATAGAGCTCATGGAGAGTTTCCTAATGCACTGTATAACGCTTAAAGTGGTTCATGTTTGAACTGGTCTTCTCCACTTTCATTCATGCTGGTGTTGGTTCCAACGAAAGTTTTTCTTCTATGTAGTAGCCATAGTGAACAATGAGTTGCAGGTCATGGACGTTGTTCTAGCTCTTCCTTCCAGTTCTATGGTTGTGTTCTCCAGCTCCTGCATGAAGCCATCATCACAATTCCTACTGTATCGTCCAGAGCTTGCTAACAGGGTTTTCCCATTGTCATCACTCCAAAGGAAAATGTTTCCAATTTCAAGCGTTTTTTCTTCGTGTCTCCATGCTTTCCATCACAGTCTATGATACTCCCTGCCTGGCAACATGTCCTTTAACACAGAATGTTGCTAAGGGAGCTTCTTCATTCCCTCACCCCGTCCTGTAACATATCATTTCATATGGTTGTTCATATTTCTATCCAAATCCTCTGTTGCAGTGTATCTTTAGCAGCAATTTCTAGTTCTTTGTGTACAATGTTGGACTCTGTGCGCACGCTTCTCCAATTGGGCGATTCGTGCACTGTTCTCATTGCTTCTTCTCTCCTTTTGCTTCTCTTCTATGGCTCTATCTTGTGCCTTGGAAGTCATGGCTTTCATCTTGTGATCTTTGCTCACTTGCGGTGACTGTGAGGCATGGAGGAGTATTGGCATGTCAGCTGCGGTGACTTTCGGACTTGTCATCACTTCCTCGTTGGGTGCCGTTATGCTCGACGACTACTTTGACAACATCAGCCTCGGCTGGCGCGTCCTCCCATGCTCTCTGGAATTTTCTTGATGACCAGCTTCTAGGGACCATTTCATTCATCGTTTCATCCTGGCTTGTTCCTCACTCAGTTACAAGGATTGTACTTCTATACAAGGCACTTTGTTTTAATCGTCATTCAGACAGCCAAGCAACTCGTAGGACTGCCAAGTTCTAGCCAACACTTGTTTAGGATCTTGCACCTAGATTGCTCCATTTTACATCGTTTGGTTGGACTTGTGTACTTAAATGCGACTCACAAAACAGTCACTGCAGGCGCACCACCTTGGCAGCCCCAACCCCAAGCATAACATACTCAGCCTCTGATGAGTTACGTGCAATGCAATTCTGCTTGCCACTGTGTTGCAATACAGTGCTGCTACCCAGCAGGCACATACAACCTGTCTGACTGCGTCCATCAGGGCTCCATACCCAGTCACCGTTGTTTAGCCGTCGACTATCACAAGACATTGTCCTCAAAAGCAAAGTTCAAGGCACGGTGTGAAGACCACGTACCACACCACTCGTACAGCTGGATGAAGGGCTCTTGCCTGAGGACACAGCAAGAATTGTGCAAGGATGTTGACAGCTAAGGCAATGTTGGGTCGTGTGGTAGTGGCCAAGTACATCAAAGAGCCAATGAGGCGTAAGTACGGGGTCACGTCCACTGTCTCTCCTAGCTATGCAGGATCATCCACCTTCAAAGCATCCTATCCATCAGGTGTAATGGGAATGGATGTTGTGGGAACTACACCAAGGAGGTCAGGAAACCGCTCCCCCACAACGTGCGCATAACGTGCCTAATGCAGCAAAGGTGTTCGTCACTGAGGATAATGTATGATCTCCATCCCAAGAAACACAGTTATAGGACCAAGGTCCTTCATTCTGTAGGTAGTTTAAAGGATTACCTTGGCCTTCTTCACAGCCTCCATGGAAGGAGACTCCATCAGGAGGTCGTCCACATAAACCAAGATGCCGATAAAGCTCTCAGCTATCCGTCTGAGAAAAAGGGGCGGGTTGGCTTTACTCAAAACCTAACCGGCATGTATCTATTTGCCAGTGATGTCCTAGTTCTAGCACCTGTATTATTGTTTTAAGCCGTACAAGGATTTACGGAAGCGCCAGACCTTGTCACCTACCTCAAAACAAGGTTGCTGGATCGTGTAGATGTCCTCCTCTAAGGTGCACTGGAGGAACACATTGTTCACATCCATCTGGTGTGGTAGTGTTGAATAATAACCCCGAACAAAACTCGAGCTGTGGTCATGCGGCCAACGGGTACAAATGTGTCAGTGAAATCCACACCCTCAACCTATGAAAACCTCTTGGCCGTGAAGCAAGTCTTGTAGTGATCCAGTGTGCCATCAAGCTTCATCTTCTTACAAAACATCCACTTAGCATGTACAGTCTTCCACCCAGGCAAGAGGTTGACAAGCTCAGCAACACCGTGCTCACAGATGGCTCGCATCTTATCCTCACAAATAGCACACCACAACTCTGCATCCTAAGACAAAATAGCCTCCTTCAATGTGCATGGATCAGGTATCATTGAGGGAGACCTCTAAGAAACACGCCTCCGCACTCGGTAAGACCAGGACAAGGTGAGCTACAACATCGCAAGCGACTGAGAAATCTCGGGAGACAAACCTGTAAATGATGGGGTATAATGGGTGCACCTTAGCATACTCTGAATAGACACTCAAGCCAAAGGCCTCCGGGCCAGGCTCTCCACTTTGAACACTACGAGTAGAATGCCTATGTATTGAAATGAATTTCCGCTGAGCCTTGGAGGCGAGTGGTCGAAGACGGCCACAAGGCTCACTGGAGTAACCCAAAGTTGAGGTGCTCACCTCTGGCTACGTAGCAACCGGCTGGTCCACAACCGTAGGGACTACATCAAGGGAAGTAAAGAGGATGCAAGATGATCATGGATAAGTGTTGGCACACACACCAAGGTAGCAAGTGTAGACAGAGGACCAGGTGTGACTGGGGAGACTGCCAGACGCACGCGACCAGGTGTGCTAGAGCTAACCGTCATAGGCACATAAGTTGTTGTGCCAGGGAGGACTGGCACTGGCATGGAGGCAGGTGTGCCAGAAGGGACCGGCACTGGCACGGAGGCAGGTGTGCCAGAACGGACTGATACTCGCACGGGGATAGGTGTGCCAGGAGGGACTCAGACTAGCACGTGAGCATATGTACAAGAAGGGACATAGACTAGCAGTGGATTACATGTGCTAGAAAGAACTGACACCTGCACAAAAGCAGGTGAGCCTGAGGGAGCCAACATTGCCATGAGACCGACAGCCATAATGGCCGGATCACCATCAACTAGAGACCGGACCACAGGTGAGGAGGTCTAGATCGACCCATCAGTAGGTCTAGACTCCTCCATCCGCCGTGAAGCCACACAGGTGGGAATGTGGTCAGCCAGCAATAGAATGCTGGTTCGATTGCGGTAGGTGATATCCTCAAAGAAGCGAGTGTCTCAAGACTCAACGATGCGGTGACGAGAGGGTCCCAAAAGCGCGAGACCATCAAAGGTGGGGAAACACCAAGGAAGGCACACATGCGATCCCATGGTGAAGCCCTTTGATCGATGTTGGTCTTTGGGGTACAAGACGCAAGCGAGGGACTCCCAAATGCGAGCAAGATGGAGGTTGTCACGATGACCAAACCATAACTTGTACGGCGTGACATGGTCTGGAAGAGGACCATGTGGTTGACGGTTCCAGACCCACGTCATGTAAGAAAACTCCTTAAAGGCAAAGGACTCTGGAAGAACGCACTCAGACTGCATGGCACGGATTGTATCCTCCATGGTGTTGTTCCACCGCTCACATACGCCATTTTTCTGTGGTGTAGCAGGGGCAGGTAAAAAATCCTGTGCTCTGCAAAGAAGGTATCCATCTCGCCAAAGAAATCACCACCACAATCCGAGCGGAACGTGTGGAGGGTCTGACAAGACTGGCGCTCAGCCATCACCAGCCACATGAAAACTGCCAGGATGGCATCTCTATTGTGGACAAGGCTGTAAACTCACCTCATCTGCGTAAATTCAACAGTCAAGGTGAGGACACATAGCCCCTGATCTAAGAGAAAATTGACAGGGAGGGGACCGAGAAGGTCTGAGTGGTCCAACTCGAGTGGATACAAAGCCCGGGAAGTGGGGAGAGGGTACATGTAGGGATGCATCTTACCCTCAGCGCAGAAGAGACAGTCAGTCTTGGGTGAATTCTTGAAGGAAGATGCGTCAAGACTGAGGGCAGGCTGAGTCCAAGTGAGATTGGACACAGTGTTTGAGCTCACATTGCAATTGCAACGATGCAACAAATGCTAGTGTTCTAGAGAGAGAACACCAATAAGAAACACATGTGCAGATGTAAAGGAAGGAGAGGAGACAGAGCAAATGCAATGCGACACACACAATAGGTCATTAACAACTGAGGCACAAAGAACAATGACACAACTGTCAAGAGAAATCATATTGGCAGAGCCCGTGGAGTGTTCAACAGAGAGACCCATCCTGGTGCAAGCACGAACAGAAAGTAGTCTAAGCTTGAGAGAAAGGACAAAGAGAACATTGGAAATGTACAAGGGGCCAGACAGACCATCGAAGCGTACTACCCCGACACCCTAGAAATGCGATGACTGACCAGATCCTCTGTAAACAGACCCAACTGAAGTAGCAAGATCGAGCACCAAGAAGTCACTACGACGACAGGTCATGTGTTGGGTGGCTCTGGAGTCAATGATTCAAGTCACGCTGTCTTAAAACCTGTATTTGACACAGAGCAACATGCCACAGAGCACCTTGTCTCTATTGGATACTCAACAAAAGACTCAGAATAACAACAAAAGGCACACGTCAAGCCACTTTATACTATCGCATCCATTGTCATCACAAGCTGACTGAGCTCTCCCACAAACATTATCACAGGGAATGAACGTAGTAGGTCAATTTGTTTGTGGACCACCCTGTTGTGACAAAAAACTCACCTATCCCTGAGTACATAGTGCCAATAGCTGGTGAGGCTCTGCAATCATCCGATCCCCGGGATCCTGATCACTGCTATTGCCTGGAAAAGGGACAACGTCTATTGTTGTCGTGGACGTGACATGACGCACCTGTATGTCACCAAAAGACATCCGATGTGTGTGTGTTTCCTGGAGGCCACGAATGATCATGCTCTAGTCGAGGGGCTACTTGCATTCCATGTAGTGATGAATACTCACGTAGTTTTAGAAGTAGACATAACGTCCACTACTGCTACTCACTGGGTGCTGCTGCTACTGTTGTTGTTCCTTACTACATGTCCACTTTCTATTCTTCACTTGTGCGATCGGTACAATGCCTGGGTCTAGTCGCTCTGGGTAGAGGGTGATGAAGAGGAAACGGTGGAGGTGGGGCTTGCAAACTGAGACAAGATCATTTGAGGAGTCGCAGTCACTGCTGCAACAAGCAGACTCTGCAGATGGGCAACAATGGCCTCATGAGCAGATGTCGCCTGTAGAAAGTAGCAATGAGCGCAAGGAAGAAGCTGTAATGACTCAGACAACTCGGAGAGGGCCACTCAATTGAAGTCCGTGAACAACTTCACTTGGTCCCGATGCACCCCGATCATGATCATGTCAAGGGCCCACAGCTATGTCTCGCCACCAGTCTCAAGGCGCACACAAGGGCACATGGCATGCCTCCAAAAGTCAGCTGCGAGCTCTGTGGGACCCTGACACAGGGAGTGGAATTCATGCAGGTGAGCCGCCGTCATGACATGGGTCTCTGTAGCAAGCAGTGTCAGGGCTAGCTCCCAGTCCTGGCCTGGATCTTCTCTAATCCCAATCCCGGTTTCACCAAGGAAGGGGCGGAAGTTGACCACGATCTTTTGGGGCATAGCATAGAGAACATCGCCCATCGCCCTTGCTATTGTCTAGACCTGGTGAGTGTCTTGTTTCTGGTATTGGCTGTGGTAGGCGGGCCAGACACCCTCAGAGTCGGCCCACACCCGAAACAGGGCCTCACAGTACTCAAAGCCCTCATCGCTATCATAGCAAGGTGGAGGTGTCTCAAATTCCTTCAGTCTCCGCTCCATGGGAGGATGAACTCAAGCTCGAGAGATGGTGGACGAAGTCAAGGGAGACCATCAGTTAGAGAAATGCCACCGAAAGTGAACATCGTTAAATGTCATGTCAGCGACTGACAGTGAGAAGGTGGTGGGATAGGAGGTGTAAACTGCCAAAAAGATGATGTAGCTCTAGCAGCTCCTCTTGACGTGTACTATGAACGTTCTGAACTTCCCCTCAGTAAGTCCGCAATCGCGTGAAGCGCGTCAGTCTGATGCAGCTACGCCTGAAAAAGCTCGCCAATCACAAGTGACTGCAACCGTTGGCTCATGACACCCAAGTAGCAGGAAGAAGAGGGGTCAACCAGGTCCTTGCCTCTGTCACAGACCATGGAGCTGCTCAGTTTGCGGCTAAATGTGAAAGCTTTCAGAACAAGAAACCAACAATGTTTGCGAAGGAGATGGAACACTGGCAAAACTTGACGCTTCCGCCAAACACTTGGCCTAGTGTTTGTGCTGGCGTCATTACCTACAATGACGATGTCAGCATGAAGGTTGTCCAAATCAAGAAAAACTTGGAGCAATGGTGAGTCCGATAATGCTGAATTCATTGGTGGTTGTTTCGTGCAAAAAAACCGTTTATATGGGGATAAGAAAAAGCGCCGGTGCCCAAAATCCAGAAAAAATCTAGATCCTATGTCGTGTTTTCATTTCTTGTATTCCACAAGGCACAAAACAAGGCCCAAGTGTATGTGTTTGACAGCTTGAGACCACAGCTTTCCAAAGAGTCCTCATACATTTAAAACAGTAGTCATTTGGGTTCGTCACGCACTTACACGCACGGGATGGTGGTACGTGCGACCTTCTAAAACCTCCGAGAAGCTTCACAGTGCACACACACATCACATGCTCCAAATGCTACTAGAAGATGTTTGAAGACTCTCCGCTGCTTCATGGAAGTAGGCGTGTTGATGTCATTGTAGCTCTCTTAGTAAGGGTGTCTGCTGCAACAATCTACTACACTGTATCATTGTGGGTTGGTAGGACCTCCCGGACCTTGGTTGTAGCAATAACTCTCACAACTACTACCACTATTATGTCTCTACTGCATAGCTCAACAAGGGATGTCTCGCTTCTTTGATACCATGAGAAAGTAATAGCAAGCTTCCTAGTCTTGCTATTTCTAATGTGGCGACACTCTCCAGTCACCTAGTGCACTAGGAAGCAAGCAGGTGCAAGAAGCAACACGGGTTAGGCTAGGAAGAAGCACAAAGTATCATAAGCTCCAATAGCTTAGTAATGCAGAGAGAGATAACAAGTGACAAGCACACTACATAAACACCTGCCATGGCGCACGGTGGGTGACGCATGCGGAGGTGTCAGTTTGTCCTAAACCGGCCCAAAACCACTGTCTTGGCCATAAATCTATGCATTGTCATCCAAATGCAACACCTTGTGAATCTAGAGATGCAGATTCTTGAGCCAGACACTACAACTGGTCACATGCACAGGCCATGCATCAATCGGTGAACACACATTACAAAACATGCAAATCACGCTCAAGAGCCAATCCACAGAGAAAACTTCAGCGACTGGAGAAAAATGCATAGCATCCCAGAAAGCACCCAGAACATTGTGACAGCTGTCTGGCAGCTGCTAATGGGTGGAGCCACCACCCGTCGGTGCTCCAGTGCCAGCTGGGTATGTAGCAGGGATCTGCACAAGAATGGACACTGCCGAGTGGTCACAGTGAGTTGTATAGACAAACGGGGATGAATCACATCAGAACACCCATAACCACATGCCAAAGCGCACAAGTTCATCCAGCCGGTGGAAAATGCAACAGCCTAGCTTCTAGCCTGTAGGCTGAATGCCGCAGCCGTATGAGCTGTCATGTTGTGTATAGGACAAACCAAAAGAAATGTTAGGCTTCAAAATGGGAACCCTATGTGATTGAGTTACACTTAAACCACCAAGAAAATGGTCCCATGCAATAGGTCATGGAGAGAACTTCAATGGGCTTGTAAGATGACCGGAGTTGGAGCTTGCACAGTCAAACTCATTGACCACTGTTATAGGACCCATGGAGGGAGGAAACCTGTATAATTTACAGCATTTCTGTTACGGGTTTACCAACACCACATGCGTGTGTCCTTCATCAGCCCCCTACTGTGATGTGAGCCGTCTCTATCTGTCTATACAACTTAATGTGACCACTCGGCCGTGTCCATGCTCATGCACATCCCTGATACGGACCTAGTTGCGCCGGAGCACTGACATGTGATGGCTCCATCCACCAAAAGCTTCCAGACAGCTGCTACGGCACCTTGATTGCTTGCTTGGGTGCTCTGCAGTTTTTGTGCAATTGCTAGAGTTTTCTCGTTGGACAAGCTCTTAAACATTTTTTCAATGTTTTGTATCGTGTGTCCACTGATCAATGCCAAACCTGTGTGTGTGACCATTTGTAGCGTCCAAATTGAGATTTTGCATCTGTGGGTTCATGTGGTGTTGCGTTTGGATGCCCGTGCGCAGAGTTATGGCCAAAACAGTGACGTTGTTCCGGATTTAGGACAAACTGACACTTCCGCTTGTGTCACCCGCCATGCGTCCCGGCAGGTGTTTATGTTGTGTGTTTTCCAGTTTTCATTTCTCTCTACACATTGAAGCTTTTGTACTAATGAGAATCTGAGCATCTCACCTAGCCCAATCCTCGTAGTTTCTGTACCTGCCCTCTGTGCTAGTGCTATCGTTGGTTTGACAACGTTTCCCTATGAGCAACAGTGGTGCTAGGAAGCTTCTAGATAGCTTCTCATGGTATCATCTTAACGAGGAATTCATCTTTGAGCTGCACAGCAGAGATGCAGTAGTGGCAGAAGCACTGAGAGTTAAAGCTACAGCCACGGATCATAGGAGGACCCACCACGCCACGGTGATCCACCGCAGTACAAAGCAGCAACAGGGACGACATTGAGACGAAATTTCTTTCCAATCCGCAAGGGGATTGGTGACGCCCTACCCAGCGAGTAGATTATACTGATGCCCTACCCAGCGAGTTAACAAATAAGACTTCCCTCCCCGCTTGCTTCTCCATGCTCCTTCAAAAGCATGCAACGCTGATCGAGCGAAGCGAGGTGAGGTATGTCGACCCCCCTCGTGACTCTTGCTCCCACGCAAGACTCACGATCGAGTAAAAATGCCTGTTTTTGAGAACGAGCAGAAAAGCTCATTTTGTTTTTTTCCTAACTCGCAAACCCCAAAGGTTTAACATGCAAACCTTAGTCAAATCCCACCCCGAATTACACTCAGGATTTTAGGGGTTTTTTGGGTGAAATAGCTCAAATACCTATAAAACGCAAAGTGTGACTCTCATCCGCCCGTCGTTTGAAAGAAAAGCAACAATCCACCCATTATGAGTGGGTGTTTTATTGACCTCATTGTTGTAGTTCCAACAACCTCCACCCACATCAAACCTGACAGGAGGGATGTTCTCAAGGTGGATGATCCAGCACAGTTGGGGAAGACAGTGGATGTGACCATGTACTTGCGCCTCATTGGCTCTTTGATATACTTGGCCACTACCACACAACCCAAATTTTCCTTTTCCATGAACCTCTTTGCATAGCTTTTGCAGTCTCCTTGGCAAGAGCCCTTCATACGGTCGTGCAAGTGGTGTAACACGTGGTCTCCACAGCGTACCTCATACTTTACTTTTGACGGTAGTGTTTGGTGGTATCCGGCGGTGAAACAGATAACAATTGGGTGTGGAACCCTGATGGGCACAGTCGGACACGCTACGTGTTCCTATTGGGTGGCACCGCAGTGTTGTGGCACAGTGGCAAGCAGGAATTCATTGCACGTAGCTTGTCAAAGGCTGAATATGTTACGCTTGGGGCTGGGGTTGTCAAGGCGGTGTGAATATAGTGTCTCTTTTGTGAGTTGCGTCAGTCTGTGCCTTGCATCGTTCTACGCTGTGAAAACCATAGTGCACTTGCCATTGCAGAGAACTTTGGTGTGTTTCACATACGCATGAAGCACATTGCTGTTACGCATTACTCCGTCCATGATCTTGTGGAGTGACAGGTGATCTCCATCATCTAGGTCGGCACGGACATGCAGCGGGTTGACTTCCTAACCAAGGCATTGGCGTACGGAAAGTTCATCATGGCCATTCGGTCTATCGGGCTTTGCCCCTTACCTGAGAGTGGCTGAGAGTGGGATATGTGAGTATGGACTGTTGAGCATCTCGTCACGTATCCATGTCAATTCTGCACATGTATGGACTAGTGGTGTTAAATATAGATCGAGACAGGTCTCGATCTTGACTTTCTCGATTTTCTCTCCTCTTGTTGTATCATACCGCACTTTGCAAGACAATCTCATTTTTTCTCGCGTGATTCTGGACAAGACCGAGAGACGCCATGTGTCGCATGAGATCGAGACAAGATTCTTGTACCAAAGCAGTGTCTCGTTTTTCTTGTACAACCCCTGCCATGTGTGCCAAGCAGTTTAGAACCATTCGCGCAATGCATGGTTGTGTCACACAAAAACGCAAGCAGATCCATTGTTAAGGAGCGTTTGTCGAGGTTCAACAAGAGCAGCCAATGCTGAATCAACATAGATATGCTTTCATGAACAAACAAATGAACTTGTAAACATTTCTTGAATTTCAGTTCGTAAAAATTCTCTACATCACCAATAATAGACCAAAAAAACTCTCTGTACTTCTTCATCATGTCCAAGTAAGGTCGCTATACGTACCAAGCACCGCCGGCAAGTCCTGAAGGTTTTTCATGTCCAGTGGTCCAGGCCTGTAGTCGTCAGGCGATGTGGCAAAGGAGTGACGTGTTATCCTTACAATCTAGGGTTTGAATGCTAAACTGAAGATTTTTCGTAGAAACCAAAGTACACTTTAGTTGTGACATTGCTCACAGTCAAAGTGGTCACCATGAAGTATTTTTTCGGTTGCTTCACTTACAGCAGCTTGCTTTGTGCTTTTGCTCGTCACTTGCAAAGCAGACGATCCGAGATTTTCTCAGATTAAAGCGTGACCGAGACAAGACCAAGACCAGGAAAATGCAAATCGTTATGAGAACAAAATTTTTCTTGTCCTCTGCACTCGGGAAGAGACTGAGGGAATGGAGAAACTCCCAAAGCAATGTTCAAATGTGAGAGGATACTCTGCATAGAACACAACAGAATGAACGGTGCTTTGAACCGTGGAGAGACGGTGAAGAGACACTTGAAACGTAGAAGTTATACTAAAACAAAAACAGAACAGACAAGTGTGTACATCTAGTCTCATCCACATACACTCAACTAAGTGGGCAAGTCCGACCAACCGGATAGAAAATAGAGTAAACTGGCTGCAAGCTCCAAAGGAAAAGCATAATGGAATCCGGCAGGCGTACGGGAGTTGAAAGATCTAGGACATACAAGTCCATGCACAAACAGACATGAGCTTTGGGTGTGAGTGGCATACAAAAGCTGCAAAAACTAAGCTAAATCTGGAATGATGATGAATGTAAAGAACAATGAGAGATTACAAATGAGCCCCTAGTGTGCTTATGTAGGTGCACCGCAGCTAGCCCACCGGACCCCGACACCCTGCTGAGCTCAAACAGACCAGCAGGGAGACCACACTACACAGACCACGTAAACAACAACCGTGGTCTCCTAAAGGCATCGGAACAGCTCACCAAGTGCCCAGGTCTCGACCATAGAGACTGAACGAGCAGTGTCAAAAACACACAAAATCAGCGTCCAATCAACACCACACGCTTTCCGAGTCTCGGAAGTGACACTAGAACCATTGGGTCTCCTCATTGCACCGGTCCAGTCCAACGGGTGCGCAGGTCTCAACCCACTGAGAAAAGTCTCCTAGCTCCCAAAAAACCAACCAGGCTGCCGGAACACATCAGCCGAGTTTTCTGACACTGTTGTAGGTGTTGGAGAAGTCTTGGGACACTCCGGAGGCCCATTGTGTTGTCACGCTCTCCTCTACCCTCTACCACCAACGTGGGGTATATAGGCAATCCATCGCCATCGCTTGTGACAGGTGGAAGCCACATAAACCAACTCTCTCCCTGGCTGACATAGCCGTCAACGCAACAAAAAGTAAGCAAAGACATGAAATCATGGCTCATGAAAAACCAAAGCGAGCACAAATCAACCACACACATACACCGGTTCCTCCTCCAAGAACAGAGGGCAAATCCGCTGTCCTCAGGAGCACACAAGGTCTTCATTAGGGAATTCAGGCCCATGCCGAACTGCCATGAGCTCTAGGTGTGAGGGGCAGACACTAGCGGTCAAATCTGGCTAAGTCTGAAACTCATCAAGAACAATGAGTCTCACACATGCACACACGCTAACACAAAGCACATCATGCACAATCCATGAAGGAAGAGGGTCTCCTTGTGGCACTGGTACAATCCACCAAGTGCCCGGGTCTCGAACAACAGAGTAACATGATCCACATGTAATCACATGCATATGGTATACGTAGGCGTGTGACATGGGTCACACGCCATCTGCTGCAGTAGAATCGGGGCAGAGCAAAGATCCCTCGTCGTGCATCTCTTGCTACGTAGCATCAGGTCAAAGTCCACACAACATTGCCTTCGGGCAGAAGAACCTGGCGCCGATGTACTGAAGCGAAGTGCTGATCTCGTACTGGCCAACACTGATGCCAAAACAGCTACTAACTCCGGCAATCGCTAACATGGATAACCTCTCTCTCTCTCTCTCTCTCTCTCTCTCTCTCTCT
>SZWC01002780.1:71982-86706 GCA_023375785.1 Penium margaritaceum | reverse complement strand
GACAGGCGGCGGCCTACCCGTCTGGAGCTGACCGACCACTGTTCTAGAGCCCCAGATGTCACCGGGACTCCCTGCTGTGTTTTCTACGTCCTGCAGGCGCCTTTCGGCGGACTGGGCATGAGGCCCATTTGCATGTTTTTGCATTATATACTCGCTGTCAGTCGATGGATGCATGCATGTGACCAGTCGTTGCGTGCGTCTTTTGATTCTGCACGTCTAGGTTCNGGCCGGTTTTAGGACAGCTCTTGGACTGCCGCGTGCGACACCCGCCGTGCGCCGCGGCAGGTATTTATGCCCTGGACCTGTCATTTGTCATTTCTCTCTGCATTTACTAAGCTATTGAAGCTTATGAGACTTTGCGCGTCTCCCTAGCCTGATCCTTGCTGTTTCTTGCACCTGCCTGCTTGCTAGTGCGTCAGCTGACTGGACAGTGTCGCCACGTCAGCAGCAGCAAGGCTAGGAAGCTTCCTAGCAGTTTCTCACATACATGTGCAGCACTGAAACGAGTAAAATAACAAGTGCAGAAACAATCGTGATACAGACACAAACACACCCCACACTGAACCACTCTCAGGCAAAGGGCGAAGCCCAACAGAACGAATGGCCACCAAAAACGTCGTGTGTGCTAGTGACTTCATCAAGAAGTCAGCACGCTGCATGTCAGTGCCAACCCATATGACAGAGATCACGTGTCACTCCACCACATCACACACAAAGTGATGCTCAACTGCAATGTGTTTCATGCAAGCATGAAAGACACTAGAGTTCTCCGCAATGGCAAGGGCACTCTGGTTATCGAAACGAAGCACAATGGTGGGTATTGACTGACCTAGCTCAAGGAACAAACGTTGCCTCAACAGCCCTTGCACCCAAAGCAACATACTCTGCCTCTGAGGAGCTGCGTACAATGCAGCCATGCTTCCCGCTGCGTCATGACACAGCGGTAACACCGAGCAGGAACACGTAACCGATGCGAGTGCATCCATGTGGGCTCCAGGCCCAGTCGCTTTCGGTCTAGCCGTCAAGAACCACCGAACACTGTCGGCGAAAACGAAATGTGAGGTACGGTGTGGAGACGACATACCGCACCACTTGTACAGCCACATGAAGGGCTCTAGCGCGTGGAGCCTACGAAAACTGTGTAAGGAGGTTGACATTGAAGGCGATGTCGGGCCCTGTGGTAGTGCCCAGGTACATCAGAGATTCGATGAGACGGAGGTACAAGGTCACATCCAATGTCTCCCCCATCTTTGTGGAATCTTCCACCTTTAGGGCATCCTGCCCGTCAGGTGTGAGAGGCGTGGAGGCCGTGTGAAAATGCGTGGAAGCTTCCTAGCAACACAGCCGCTGACTAGGCGTCCGTGCCTGGTCAGACGATGACGACAGTCATGGGTCGTGCACACAACGGCAAGGGTTTGGCTAGGAGACACAAGACAAATTGTCAGAATGCTTCAATAGCATGTGCAGAGAAAGATAACAAATGACAAGTCCAAGGCATGAATACCTGCCGCGGCGCACGGCGGGTGTCGCACGCGGCAGTCCAAGAGCTGTCCTAAAACCGGCCCAAAACCACTGTTTTGGCCGTAACTCTGCGCACACATGTCAGAATGCTACGCCGTCTGAACCTAGACGTGCAGAATCAAGAGACAAACGCTACGACTGGTCACATGCATGCATCCATCATCAGATGTGGAAATACAATGCAAAAACATGCAATAAGGCTCNCCTAGCCTTGCTGCTGCTGACGTGGCGACACTGTCCAGTCAGCTGACGCACTAGCAAGCAGGCAGGTGCAAGAAACAGCAAGGATCAGGCTAGGGAGACGCGCAAAGTCTCATAAGCTTCAATAGCTTAGTAAATGCAGAGAGAAATGACAAATGACAGGTCCAAGGCATGAATACCTGCCGCGGCGCACGGCGGGTGTCGCACGCGGCAGTCCAAGAGCTGTCCTAAAACCGGCCCAAAACCACTGTTTTGGCCGTAACTCTGCGCACACATGTCAGAATGCTACGCCGTCTGAACCTAGACGTGCAGAATCAAGAGACAAACGCTACGACTGGTCACATGCATGCATCCATCATCAGATGTGGAAATACAATGCAAAAACATGCAATAAGGCTCATGGCCAGTCCGTCGAAAGACGCCTGCAAGCTGTAGAAAAGACAGCAGAGAGTCTCGGCAGCATCTGGGGCTCTGGAACGGTAGTCGGCCAGGTCCAGGCAGGTAGTCCGCCGCCAGTCGCCGCACCGGTGTCACCAGGGCCCGCCTCAAGGATCTGCACGACTATGGACACGACGAGTGGTCACAGTAAACTGTACACTAACGTCACAAATCACAACACTCCCCCATGACCCGATGGTACGCATGTCCATACACGTGCAGCACTGGTGCAAACACAATAGTGAGTGACACAAACGGATGAGGCACAGACGCATATCCCACACTCAACCACCCTCAGGCATGGGGCGAAGCCCAACAGAACGAATGGCCACCAAGAAGTTTCCGCGAGCTAGTACCTTTGTCAAGAAATCAGCACGTTGCATGTCAGTGCCAACCCACATGACGGAGATCACACGTCGCTCCACCAGATCACGAACGAAGTGATGCTCAACCGCAATGTGCTTTGTGCGAGCATGAAAGACACCGGAGTTCTTCGCAATGGCGAGAGCACTCTGGTTGTCGCAACGCAGCACAATGGCGGGTACTGACAGCCCAAGCTCAAGAAATAAGCGCTGCAACCATACTGCCTCAGCAGCCCCTGCACCCAAAGCAACATACTCTGCCTTCGACGAGCTACATGCGATGCAGCCCTACTTCCCGCTTCGCCATGACAGAGCGGTACCACCGAGCAGAAACACGTAGCAAGTACAGCTGCACCCATCTAGGCTCCAAGCCCAGTCATTGTCAGTGTAGCCGTCAAGGACCACTGAACACTGTCGACAAAAACAGAGTCCGAGGTATGGCATGGAGACCACGTACCGCACCACTCGCACTGTCTCCCCCAGCTGTGTAGGATCATCCACCTTCCGGGCATCCTGCCCATCCGGTGTGAGAGGTATGGAAGTGGAGGGCACTGCACCGAGGAGATCGCTAAAGCGCTCCCCCACGACTCGTGCGTATCGGGCCTGATGCAACAACAGTGTCCGATGTCTGCGATCTCGCACGATCTCCATATCGAGAAACACCGTAGGACCGAGGTCCTTCATCCTCTAGGCAGTCTGCAGGACAGCCTTGGCCTCCTTCACGGGCTCCAGGGATGGAGACGCAATCAGAAGGTCATCGACATAGACCAGGATGGCGGTGAACCGCTCGGGTGTCGGTAGGATGAACAGAGAGGGGTGTGCCTCACTATGTACGTATCCTGTACGAGTCAAAGTGCCGGTGATCTCCCGGTTCCAACACCGCGGAGACTGCTTGAGGCCGTACAAGGACTTGAGCAAGTTCCAGACCTTGTCACCGTCCTCAAAGCCCGGTGGCTGAGCCACGTAAATCTCCTCATCCAGAGAGCCATGGAGGAATGTATTGTTCACATCCATCTGGTGCAGTTCCCAATCATGCTGAGCCACTACACTGAACAGAGCTCGAGCTGAGGTCATGCGGCCCACAAGGGCAAAAGTGTCAGTGTAATCGACTCCCTCAATCTGAGAGTACCCCTTGACGACCAAGCGGGCTTTGTAGCGTTCCAATGAGCCATCCGGCTTCACCTTCTTGCGAAAGACCCACTTGACCTGAATAGCCTTCCTCCCAGGAGGAAGGTCGACAAGCTCGTAGACTTTGTGCTCTCGGATTGCGCGAAGCTCATCCTTGCAGGCACCACGCCAAGCGCCAGCATCCTGTGATGAGAGAGCCTCCCTCGGTGTGCCCGGGTCGGGCGCCATAGAGGGAGAGCTTTGCGAGGCAAGTGCACACGCCTCAGTACCGGGCCTGACGACCACGGGATCAGCTGTTGCGTCACATGTGGTATGGAACTCGCGAGTGACGAGGTCGTGCCCTACGGGGCACGCTGGATGTACCTCTGTGAGCTCAGTGCAGACACTCAGGCCTAGGGCCTTTGTGCCGGGGTCACCACTTGCAATGCTGCGAGAGGAGCGCCTATGTCCGGGGCCCGACGCTCGCTGAGCTCCGGAGTCCAGTGGTCAAAGACGGCCACCCGGCTCACCGTAGTAACCTGAGGTCAAAGGATGCACCTCAGGCTCAGGGACAGATGCGACCGTAGCTGGTGAGGGTTGAGACGAGGCAGCCAGAGATGCCGTGTGAGCAGATGCGTGTGTGGGGAACGTTGGGCTGGGTGTGATAGCTGGGACAGGCAAGACTGGACCTGACACTGAGGCAGGAGTACCAGCCGACGTAGGAACGGGAGTGAGCGAGGCTGGATCAGATACAGAAATAGGGGTGCCAGCAGACGCAGGTGCTGGTGCAGAAGGAGGCGTGGAAGTCGTGGGAACAGAGGTACCTGTGGGGTGTGGAACAGGTTGAACAGGCGAGATCTCTCGACCAACTGCAATGATCATCGGATCATCAAGGGCCGGAGACCGAGAGGGGGCTCGAGCGGACACATCCGTCTGATGAGGGATGCTCGCTGGCGTGGAAGTCTCCCCCATCCGCCGAGAACCCTCACGGGAAGGAACATGGGTGGCGGAGAGCGTTGTGATTGAAGTCAAGTCTCTGTAGGTGAGAGACTAAAAAAACAACGCGTCGCGGGATTTAATGACGCCACGACGAGTAGGGTCCCAGAAGCGCCAGGCCTTCGACCGCGGGGAAATGCCTATGAAGACACACAAGCGGCCCCGAGGTGAGACCTTGGACCCCTGCTGGTCCTCGGTGTACCACACAGAGGCCAGGGAGCCCCAGACGCAAGCGAGACGAAGGTCAGCACGATGTCCAAACCAGAGCTTGTACGGTGTGATATGGTCTGAAAGCGGACAATGCAGGAGGTGGTTCCAGACCCAACTCTTGTAGGCGAAACCCTCAAAGACAAAAGACCCCGGGAGACCGCACTCAGACCACATGGCGCAAACCGCAGCCTCCATGGTGCAGTTCCAGCGCTCAGATACACCGTTCTGCTTGGGGGTAGCAGGAGCGGAGACCTTGTGAAAAATCTCGTGCTCAGCAAAGGAGTCCATCTCGCCAAGGAACTCGTCGCCGCGATCCGAGCGGAAGGTATGTAGCGTGTGGCGGGACTGACGCTCAGCCATCACTAGCCAGAGTCGAACTGCAAGGGCGGCGTCGCTCTTTTGACGCAGGCTGTAGACCCACCGCATCCGGGTAAAGTCGTCAGTCAAAGTCAGAACATACCGGTCCCTCTCGGACAGGGACTTGATCGGGAGAGGACCTAGAAGGTCTGAGTGAACCAGCTTGAGAGGCCGAAGTGCTCGAGAACGAGAGTCAGGGTAGGTACACCGGTGCATCTTCCCCTGAGTGCAAAAAAGACAGTCAGTCTTGGATGGCTTCTCAAAAGAAGCCACGTCAAGACCGAGAGCGGGCTCTGTCTGAATGAGCTTTGACATAGTGTCGGAGCTAACGTGAAACAGACAGCGATGAAGCAACCTCTGGTGTTCCGGAGATAGAATACTAGTGACAAAGACACAACTGGAGGAAGAGGAAGAGCAAGAGGAGGAGAGCCGAGTGATGCGATACAGATCATCTATGACTGAAGCACGCAGGATGACACTGCGGGTGTCAGTAGCAGTCACAGTCGCTGAGTCAGCGGTATGCTCCACACATAGACCCATGAAGGTGCACGCACGCACAGAAAGCAAGTTGAGCTCAAGATCAGGCACAAACAACACGTCGGAAAGGTACAAGGGGCCAGACGGACAGTCAAAGCATACAACCCTAACACCATGGACTGGCAAGGACTGACCAGATCCTGTACGAACGGAACGGACAGACGTGATAGGACCGAGAATAACAAGGTCACTACGACGGCACGTCATGTGATGGGTGGCAACAAAATCGATGATCGAAGTGCCACCGGAGTCACGGCTGGTGGACGTCACTGTACAACGAGCAATGGAACACTCGGCATCAGAGGGACGCTAAGCCATCAGTGGGGAGGAACGACGCACAACACAAAGATGAGGCTCATGGATCCACTCGGTGCAGTCAGGCCCATCATCATCACATGCAGATTGTGCTCCCCCACACGCGTTGTCACGAGCCACAAGAACGGATGAACAAGCAGTCTGCGAACCACCCGACGATGACAACACACTCGCACCTCCCTGAAAGCGGAGCACCAGAAGGTGGCAAAGCTCGGCGATGGTGCGGTCGCGGGGGTCCGGATCGCTGCTGCTCGCCGGTGAGGAGGAAGGAACAGCTGCAGTCGTGGCCGCTACGCGTCCGGAGGAGGGTGCGGGTGACGTGCCAGATGTGGAACGGAGAGCATGAGCAGCCTGGAGCCCACGAGTGATCTGCACCCAGTCAAGTGGCTGCTGGCACTCAGTGTAGCGATGGGCGCCTCCACCGTTGTAGTAGTGCACAGAACGGCCACTGCTACCACTGGATGACCACTACTGCTGACCTGATCCATGCTTCCTATGCTTCTTCTTCCCTTGGGCGGCTGTTGCAACGCCCTGTGTCTGCGTGGGTGTAGACGGGGTCGAAGAGGAAGAGGAAGATAAGGAAATGATGGAGGAGGAAGAGGGAGACTGCAGGAGTGAAGATGGTGGTGATGCGATGGTTGTTGCAGTGAGGGAAGTCTCCTGATGGACTACGGCTGCCTCGCGGGCTGATGTCACATGAAGGAAGAGCTGATGCGCCCAAGGAAGCAGCTGTAGAGTGGCTGAGAAGGGCTTGAGGACATTGTCGCTGTACCGTGTGAAGATGTCGGTGTACTCGAGGCGACCTCTGAGCAAAATCGTACGAAGCGCCCACAGTTGTGTGCATCCTGAGGTCCCCAAGCGTGTGTAGATGCACATGGCGCGTCGCCAGTAATCCGTTGTAGGCTCAGCAGGCCCCCGACGGAGCAAATGGAAAGCACGAATGTGGGATGCATGAGTGGCGTGTATCTCTGCGGCCAGCAGGGATAAGGCCAGATCCCAACCTCCACGGGGATCGGCACCGGTGCATGTGCCAGCCTCGCCAAGGAAGGAGCGGAAGTCGACGACGGTCTCGCGTGGCATTGCGTAGAGGAGTCCACGCATGGCCTGGGCTGCTGTCAGTATCTGTGCTGGGTCTGTAGGCTGGTACGGGCTGTGGTACTACGGCCACACTCCCTCAGAAGTAGCCCACACCTGAAACAGGATCTCCCAGCAGTCGAAGCCATCCTCACTGATGTACCGTGGAGGTGGTGCCTCAAAATCCTTGGACTGCCGCTCCGTGGGAAAAGCAACCACAGGCTGAGTAGGACGAGAGACGGGAAAGAATCCTGGAAGAGGATGGTCACCGGGTTAGTCAGGTGATGATCGTATCGGGGAAAACGGAGGAGATCGGGTGCCCGTCTATAGCTGACAGAGGCGCTCCTGAAGAACTCGAATCTCCTGAGCCAGAGAATCATCCGTGATGCCTGGCATGAGTGGCTCATCATCAAGGAGGTCAGCAGGTGGTGGGACAGGTAGAGTGCCTGTCATGGGTGCCTGAGCCGAATGCTGGGTAGAGACCGCGACGCCGGCAGCTCCCTCAGAAGCCCGCTGAGGAGTCGTGGACTGAGCACACAGAAGCTCAGTCAAAGTGCGGATAGCGTTAATCTGCTCTCTCTGGAGGCGACGCATCTCATCCTGCTGGCTTCACAGGTCCTCAATGGCCTACGAGCGTGGACTCAGTATACCAGACGAAGAGAAGGAGGGGTCGCCTGGTCCCTTCTCCTTGTTGTCGGACAAGCTCATGTCGCCGTTCAGTATGGGACGACAGGTCAATTTTGTTGGATTTCAAAATTTTCAGCAGTTCTCGAGGAGTTGAGACGCTGGCAAGTGTTGACTGTCCGGCCAAAAATTTGGCTAAGTATGGTGCTGACGTCAACAGGTGGTTGCAGATGTCAGTACGACCTAATGACGTCAGCAAGCAAAATTTCGGATGTCAGTACGCCTCCCCCCCTTTTTTTTCTTTCTCGCGACTCTTCGCGAGCGTGCAGCCGCTCCGCGGCGGCTGCGCAGAAGCTGCGCGGAAGCTACGGAGCAACTTCCGCTCAGCTGTTGCTGCAACTATGCTGTCAACTACAGCAGCAGATGTGTAGCTGCGTATGCAGCGGTGGTAGTAGCGACTGCGCTACTACTGCTCCTCCTGCTGTTGCGCGCTGCGGCTACTGCTCGCTGCCGCCGCGCGCGCTACTGTTGCTACCACTGCTGCGCTACTGCTGTTGCTGCTATTGCTACTACTGTCGCTGCTGCCCTGCTGTTGCCGCCGTAGTTGCCGCCGCTGCTGCTGCGCTACTATTGCCACCGCTGCTGCTGTGCTACTGTTGCTGCCGCTACTACTACGCTACTGCTGCCGCCATTGCTACTATTGCCAATGCGGCTGTGGATGGCGGCTGCGCTCACTACAGCTGCCACACACCGCTGTTGCTGCTACTACACTATTGCTGCTACCTCTGTTGCTGCTGCTCGCACGTTGGCAAAAGCGCTAGTACGATTTCACATGGTGGGTGAGGGCTGCGCTGACGGCAATCGGCTGTCTCCGACAGGCCCCAAGGAATCTGCTACAGCGGTTACTCTCAATGCTGCTGCTCTGCTGCGTCTCTGTTGTGCAGCTCAGTGAGAACTTTCTCACTGCTCTGATACCATGTGAAAATGCGTGGAAGCTTTCTAGCAACACAGCCGCTGAGTAGGCGTCAGTGCCTGGTCAGACGGTGACGACAGTCATGGGTCGTGCACATAACGGCAAGGATTTGGCTAGGAGACACAAGACAAAGTGTCAAAATGCTTCAATAGCATGTGCAGAGAAAGATAACAAATGACAAGTCCAAGGCATAAATACCTGCCGCGGCGTAGGGCGGGTGTCGCACACGACAGTCCAAGAGCTGTCCTAAAACCGGCCCAAAACCACTGTTTTGGCCGTAACTCTGCGCACACATGTCAGAATGCTACGCCGTCTAAACCTAGACGTGTAGGATCAAGAGACGGACACTACAACTGGTTACATGCATGCATCCATTATCAGACAGTGGAAATACAATACAAAAACATGCAAATAGGGCTCATGCCAGTCCGCCGAAAGACGCCTGAAAGCTGTAGAGAAGACAACAGAGAGTCCCGGCAGCATCTGGGGCTTTGGAACGGTAGTCGGCCAGCTCCAGGCCGGTAGTCCGCCGCCAGTCGTCGCACCGGTGTCACCAGGGCCCGCCTCAAGGATCTGCACGAGTATGGACACGGCCGAGTGGTCACAGTAAACTGTACACGAACGTCACAAATCACAACAGGCCATGGGTACTATACCAAGGAGGTCACTGAAGCGCTCCCCCATGATGCATACGGATCGGGCCTGATGCAGTAGCAGTGTGTGACGTTTACGATCTCGCACGATCTTCATGCCAAGAAACACCACTGTAGGACCAAGATCCTTCATCCTATATGTAGTCTGGACGACTGCTTTGGCCTCCTTCACGGCCTCCATAGAAGGAGACGCGATCAGAAAGTCGTCCACATAGACCAGGATGGCGGTGAACTACTCAGGCGTCCGTTGGATAAATAGAGAGGGATCTGCCTCGCTTTGTACATATCCCGCACAAGTCAGGGTGCTTGTGATCTTTTGGTTCCAATACCGAGGAGACTGCTTGAGGCCGTTCAACGACTTACGCAAGCGCCAGACCTTGACATCGTCCTCAAAGCGTGGTGGCTGAGCCACGTGAATCTCCTCGTCCAGAGAGCCATGGAGGAACGCATTATTCATGTCCATTTGGTGGAGTTCCTAGTCGTGCTGAGCAATTGCACTGAAGAGAGCGCAAGCTGAGGCCATGCGACCAACAGGGGCAAAGGTGTCAGTGTAATCGATGCCCTCGATTTGAGAGTATCCCTAGACGGCTAAGCAAGCCTTGTGGCGTTCTAGTGAGCCGTCCAGCTTCACTTTCTTGCGAAGACCCACTTGACCTGAATAGCCTTCCTCCCAGGTGGAAGGTCAACTAGCTCGAAAACTCCGTGCTCTCGGATGGTGCAAACCTCATCCTCGTAGGCAACACGCCAAGCGTCAGCATCCTGTGATGAGAGAGCTTCTCTTTGTGTACCCGGATCAGGCGCCATAGATGGAGAGTCATGAGTGAAAAGAGCACACGCCTCACTGCTAGGTCTGACAGCCATAAGGTCAGCTACTGCATCACAAGCGATATAAAACTTGCGACTGACAAGATCGTGCCCTATGGGACACGCTGGATGTACCTCTATGTGCTCAGTGCGAACACTCAGGCCTAGGGCCTTTGTGCCGGGATCACCACCCACGATGTTGCGAGTGGAGCGCCAGGATGCGGGACCTAACACTCGCTGGACTCCGGAGTCCAATGGTCGAAGACGACCGCAGCTCTCACGTGAGTAACCTGGGCTCGAGGGGCTCACCTCAGGCACAGAGACAGGCACGACAACAATTGGTGAGGACTGAGGCAAAGGAGCAGGTGATGTCGTGCGAGGAGATGCAAGTGTGGAAGACATGGAACGGGGTGTGACAATAGGAGCAGGTGAGGCACGACCATGCACAGAGGCCGAAGAGCTGGTAGACACAGGTATAGGATCATGGATGCCTATGGGGTGCGAGGGAACAGGGGTAGAAGCCGGTTGTGTTGGAGAGGTCTCTGAGCCGACAGCTATGATCGCTGGATCGTCAAGAGCCAGAGATTGACAAGTGGAGGAGGCTCGAACGGACTCATCATCCGGGCGAGAGGTGCTTGCACGCTCAGACTCCCCCATCCTTTGAGAAGCCTCATACGTAGGAACGTGTATGGCGGACAGCGACTTGATCAAGGTCAGATCACAGTAGGTGAGGGACTCAAAGAAAAGCGCGTCGTGGGACTCAACGATGCGACGACGAGCGGGGTCCCAAAAAAGCCAGGCCTTCGACAGCGAGGAGATGCCTATGAAGCCACACAAGCAACCGCGCGGCGAGACCTTGGACCCCTGCTGGTCCTTGGAGTACCACACAGAAGCAAAGGATCCCCAAACACAAGCGAGATGCAGGTCAGCACGGTGGCCAAACCAAAGCTCATACGGTGTAAGGTGGTCCGGAAGGAGACCGTGCGAGAGGCGGTTCCAGACCCACGTGATGTAGGTGAATCCTTCGAAGGCAAAGGACTCATGGAGACCGAACTCATATCGCATAACGTGAACCGAATCCTCCATGGTGCGGTTCTAGCGCTCAGAGACACCGTTCTGCTGAGGAGTAGGAAGAGCAGAGACCTGGTGAAAAACCTCATCCTCAGTGAAGAAACTGTCTATCTCACCAAGAAACTCGCCGCCGCGATCCAAACAGAAAGAATGCAGCGTATGGCGAGACTTACGCTCAGCCACCACTAGCCAGAGGCGAGCCGCGAGCACGGCATCACTCTTCTGGTGCAGGCTATAGACCCACCGCATCCGGGTGAAGTCATCAGTCAGGGTCAGGACATATCTGCCTCAATAAGACAGAGACTTGACAGGAAGAGGACCGAGAAGGTCTGAGTGGACCAGCTCGAGAGGGCGAAAGTGCGCGAGAACAGGAGTCAAGGTAGGTACAACGATGCATCTTACCCTGAGCACAGAAGAGACAGTCAGTCTTGGGTGGCTTCTCGAAAGAAGCCGCATCAAGACCGAGTGCGGGCTATGTCCGAATGAGCTTCGATACAGTATTGGAGGCCACATGACACAGGTGAAGATGCAGCAGTCGCTGGTGCTCTACAAAGAGAATGCCAATGACAAACATTCAAGCAAGAGGCGAAGGGGAGCAAGGAGGAGGAGAAATCTGAGAGACATCATATAGGTCATCCACAACATAGGCACGAAGAACAACGATACGAGTATCAATAGCGATCACAGTCACGGCATCTGCAGTTTGCTCCACAGAGAGTCCCATCAGTGTGCAGGAACACACTGAAAGCAAGCTGACCTCAAGGTCAAGCACAAAAAGAATGTCAGAAAGATACACGGGGCTGGACGGACCATCAAAGCACACAACCCCAACACCCTGGACTTGCAAGGACTGACAAGATCCTGTGCGAACGGAGCAAACAAACGCAATAGGACGGAGAACAACGAAGCCACTACGATGATAGGTCATGTGATGAGTGGCAAAAGAATCGATGATCAAAGTGCCACCGGGATCACGACCAGAGGACATCATTGTACAATGGGCAATGGAGAATTCGGCCTCAGACGGGAGCTCAGCAACAGGTGAGGAGGAAGGACGAAGGGCACAGAGGTGGGAATCATGGATAAAATCGATACTGTCAGGCCCATCATCATCACATGCCAGTTGTTCCCCCCACACGCATCATCACAAGCGACGAGAACAGACGAACAAACAGTCCGTGAACCACCCGGCTATGAGAACACATTAACACCTTCCTGAAAGCGAAGTGCCAGAAGATGACAGAAGTGCTCGGCGATGGTGCCGTCACGCAGGTCCGGGTCGCCACTGCTCGCTGGTGAGGAAGCGGGAACTACTACAGTCATGGTTGCAGCGCGACCGGAAGCTGTGCCGCTAGACGCCTGAAGATGCTGCGCGTGTGCAGCTTGAAGACCGCGTGTGATCCGCGCCCAATCAAGCGGCTACTGGTACTCAGTTTTGCGATGAGCGCATCCACAGTTATAGCAGTGGATAGTGCGTACACCGCTTCCGCCCGAGGACTGCTGCTGCTGCTACTACTACTGTTGGCCCGAACTATGCTTCTTCTTACCCTTCTTCCCCTATGCCGCTGCTGCCACACCCTGCATCTGAGTCAGGGTAGCCGGGGGTGGAAGGGGAAGAGGAGGGTGTGCCAGAGGATGAAACAGTGGTCTGCAAGAGGGGCGTTGACAACCACGCGATGACCGTTGTAGCAAGAGAACTCTCCTGATGGGCCACGGCTGCCTCGCGGGCGGAAATCACCTAGAGGAAAAGCTGGTACGTCTAAGGGAGGAGCTCAAGTGAGGTAGAGAAGGGCTCAAACACAGCATCACTGTACCTCAAGAAGATTTCTACGTGCTCAAGACGAACTCCGATCATGAGTGTGTGAAGAGCCAAAAGTTGTGTACCTCCTGAAGTCCCAAGGCGCGTGTAGATGCGCATGGCATGCCGCCATTAATCAGTTGCGGGCTTAGCAGGTCCTTGACAAAGGGAGTGAAAGTCGTGAATGTGAGTCGCGCAGGTGGCATGCGCCTCTGCAACAAGCAGGGTCAATGCCAAGTCCTAGCCCCCACGTGGATCAGCACCCTTGCCCGTGCCGGCCTCTCTAAGGAAAGGGCAAAAGTCCACAACAGTTTCACACGGCATGGCGTAGAGGAGTCCGCGTATCACTTAATCTGTGTCAGCACCTGAGCGCGGTCCGTAACCTGGTACGGATAGTGATAGTAGGGCCATTTCCCCTCTGAACTGGCTCGGACCTAGAAGAGAGTCTCCCAACAGCAAAAGCCGTCATCGCTGACATAGCATGGGGGTGGTGTCTCAAAGTCCTTGGGTTGCCGCTCCGTAGGGAGAGCAACCACGGGCTAGGAAGGAGGAGAGATGGGGAAGATGTCGGGACGAGGAAAGTTGCCGACGTAGGGGTGAGGCAAGGATCAGATCTCCGTTAGTCGGGAACCAGAAAGCGCCTCAAGCTGGCAGAGACGCTCCTAAAGCTTGCGAGTCTCCCTCTCGTGGGTGTCATCCTCCATGCCAGGCATATCGGGGTCCTCATCCAAACAATCAAAATGTGGTAGGTCCTGTCCAGCTGCTCTCCTCGGTGTAGATGCAAACTACCATGCAGAAGGTATGGCATCACCGAAGCCCCCGGATGTCTGTGTTGGGGCCGTGGACAGACCACGAATAAGATCAGTGATGGATGCACGGATGGCATCAATATGATGATGGTGTTGACGACAAAACTCATCCTACAGACTACGTAGGTCCGTAATGGCCTGCGAGTGTGGGCTCATGATGCCTGAGGAGGAGGAAGAGGGATCTGGTGGTCCTTTGCCCTTGTCACCGGTCGGATCTATGTCAACGCCCAGGATGGACTGGGATGTCAAACTAATCAGATTGCAAAACTGTCAACATTTCTCGAGAATTTGCAACGTTGGTAAAAAATGATGTTTCAGCCAAATTTTGGCTTAGTGTTGGTGCTGATGTCATCACTCACAATGATGATGTCAGCATGAAGGTTGTCCAAAGGACGGAGTTGTAATATGTCCATTGTTTCAGTCGATGTATGAGCGATGTCCATAATCGAAAACGAACTGCATGCGGTGTCCAGAGTCGAAAACGAAAAACCCGCGCTGTCCATAGTCGCAAACGACATGATAGCGGTGCCCATGTTTTTCGTCACGCAAGCCAAAACGGGCACGGTTGATATACATTTCATGTATGTATCACATTTGACATGTTTTTGGACTTCGAGCTTCGCCGGTCGTCGCGAGCTCGCAGGAGGAGTTTCGCGGCGAAACCTCCCTACGAGCTCGCGATGACCCTGCCAAACCCCCCATTTAAACTAGTAGGTTTGTCGTAGGTTTGGGGGGATTTGCAGGATGTGGCGTACGTTGGGCATCTGCCGGGCCCCGCGGTGGCGGGGCCTGGCAGATGCCAGGGCAAAAAGAAAAAATACCCAAATTGCCGATTGTGACTAGGGGGTTTGCATGTTATTGGGGGGGGGGGGTT